>JBBPBX010000366.1:10102-36330 GCA_038048925.1 Garcialebias charrua
TAATGAATACAGGTGTATTTTCAGGAGACATTTAAAAACAGGAAGTGAAGTAGCCTGTCTAATGTTGATGGGCAGATTGTTCCAAAGTTTAGGGCCAATGACCGAAAAAGCTTGATCTCCTCTGAGCTTCAACCTGGTTTTGGTACAACCAAAAGCAGATGGTCAGATGATCTCAAAGCCGGAGAAGGAACATAAGGTTGTAGTAGGTCAAATAGGTATATGGGCAAGGCCATTAATGCACTTAAATGTCAATAGGAGAATTTAAAAATACATTCTGAAATGGACAGGGAGCCAGTGAAGGGAGAGCAAAACCGGTGAAATATGCTCAAACCTATGAGTTCCTGTCAATAGCCAAGCTGCAGCATTTTGGATGAGCTGGAGACGTAAAAGTGAAGCCTGACTGACCCCAACATAAAGCGCGTTACAGTAGTCCAGCCAGGTTGTAAAGAATGCATGCACATTAAGGATGATGTACAGTATTTACCTTTTCCAGCCTGCACACAATACATCCTCTTAAACTGACTTTCTAAAATTTATTTCCAACAGTAACATCTAAAAGTGTCCTGATGACTGCTCAATAATCCAGATAGATAAATCTAGTAAGGTTGAGCCCTCTGGATGGATTCATCTTTGTTGAAACATTAACCATCTCAGCTTTATAAGCAGCACCTTCTCTTAGTGGATCAACTACCGGTAGTTTGCTCATGCCAGCCAATACTATTTGTTGACATGCAAAGGAAGGACCATCTGCCTTACAATCAAATTTTCATATTTTAGCAACATTTGATATAGTTGCTTACTATTTGGACACGCATTTAGTTAACTTCCTTTGTAAATTCTTGCTGCAATTTATTTGTCATTTGCAATGATTTAACTTTTGTTTCTTTGAGTTGCCAGTTCCTGTGGAGATGCTGCTGAAGTTGTCCTGCCACTCACTGTGAACAGCCCAGCTGCATCACATCTAGATATCAGTCTAACTGGGCTGTACCATGTTGCAGAGGGAGAAGTTAAATCTTGTCATTTGATTATTTTTATATATATTTGTCTAGATAAAATTTATTGTAAATATATTTTAGGTGAGCTGGTGAAGATTCTCAGTCATCCAGGACATGATAAAATCAAAAAAGGCGTTCAATAAAGATACAACTGGACTTTATTTGTAACAGAAGACGTTTCGCTTCTCATCCGAGAGGCTTTCTCAATTAAAAGCCTCTCAGATGAGAAGCGAAACATATTTTGTTACAAATAAAGTCCAGTTGTTTCTGTATTGAACGCCTTTTTTGATTATATTTTAGGTAACTATTTAGCACGACTTGATAAATTATGTTTTGATGCCAACACCATTTGTAATTTACTCTTTTTAATTTGTTTCCCCCATTGTGTAAGAATGGCCTGATCAGCTACTTTATAAGTTTCACTCTTTTCTCAATCAGGGGTCAGCTGATGCTTTAGATTTCCATTTGTGTACCTTAGTTAATTTTCGTTCTGTTGACCTCTTTTATGGCCCAGAATTGCAGTAATTTGAGTTTTTGTAAATACATTTCAAAATCGTTTTGGCCACTCTCCTGTGTCTCTCCTGCTGGTATATGTGGACCCTAACGGGGAGTTTCAACGAAATTGACATTTCATTTCTAAACTTGACAACCCAGTGGCTTTCAAACCCCAAAATACATTACGGCAAAAAAAACCTTTCAAAAACATAAACAGTTGTTTGACAAGTCTTCTGGGCACCTTAGAAAGATAGAACCCCCCACACACATATTATTATTCCCAGGGGGAATCTTAGGGTTACTGTAGTTTACTTACAAAGCAATTACCCCTCAAATAATTAAAATGTTTTGTGGACCATTAAAGATGGAACGACAATGGTCGGACCACCTAAAATGCATACCCATGCTCATGTAAACATGCCGGCGTACCTTGTACATGTGGATGAGTCATCAAGTAGAAAAATGCAGTTAGCAGGGTGTTGGAGGTAGTGTCGGTTCCAGCAAAGTGAAGGTCCAGAATATACATGATCATCTTATCCTCAGAAAATGAAGAACTACTATCACCTTTCTGCAAACAGAACAATAGTTGGAAGGTAAATTCAAAATTTGGGTTATTTTAGGCGTTCATAAAACAAAATTTCCAGCTCATTCAGAAGCTCGATACTTTTTATTTGTTTTTATTTTATACTTTTTGAAATTGCAAAAATTTGCATAAAATGCAGCGTGGGAGTGGTGGTGCAGAGGTTACAGAAGGTGGGCCTGTCATCGGAAGATTGCCGGTTCAACTCCCTGTATTGACAACATCAAAAATGTGAGCGGAATAGGTGAGGCATCCACACCTGCCCCCACCCTCATTTGCCCCATCCTGGCCCCTTGAGCAATGCACTTAACCCCCACCATCTGCTCCTCTGGATGCCCTAGATAGCAGCTCTCACAGAGGGCTGTGGTAGCTCTGTAGTCTGTGGTTGTCAGGAAGGGCATTTGGTGTAAAATAAATAAACAAATTGCCAAGTCTTCGTGTGAGTTAGTTCGCTGTGGCAACCCCTAATGAAGGGAGCAGCCAAAAGAAGAAAAAAAAAACTTTTTGAAATATTAAACATTATTTGCAATTATTTCTACAATAAAAATCTGTTTAAATTTCTTCAATAGCTTTTACCTAGTCTTTAGTTTCTTGAAAAGATTTGATCCATAAAAATAAATAAAAACTGCTTTGGCTACTCATTCTGTTTTTATGTTACTTTTGTCTTATTTTGCTTCTTTTTTGGTTACTCTGCTTATTTTAGCTTTTGCTCAGTCTTTAGCTACTTTAAAGGTTTTTAACTACCGTTTTTCTGCTTTAAGCTAGCCGTTGGCTACATTTAGGTAGCTTTTTGTTATTATCTGTCACCTATTGATTGGTAATTAATTAACAATTTAATACTTATTAAAAATAGTAAATAAATTTTTTTTTGTGGCTTTTCATCACCCTCTTGGTTTTTGAAAAAAAAATTTAAGAGTTAAGGTTTTTTCTTGCATTTAGCTAGGCTTTTGCTACCTTTAGCCATATAGTGTTCTGCTTCAGTTTTAAAATTAGCATATCCATCTCTTCTGTCTGATGAACATGAATTACTCATTAACATTTCCTTTACCCACCTTATCCAGTTCATCCAGGTAACAGTCAACAAGGTGTCGAGGCTCTCCAGGAACCCTGGTCTTCTTGAACTCTTCCACCAAACGGATGATAAGATTCTGACAAATCTAAAATTGGAAATATGGTAAATTGTTTATTCCACGCATACAGTCTTTACTAAATTGATGTGATTCATGTTGTGAGAAAGAATCTTTCTTTGAGTCTGATGGTTCTGGCTGTCCTGCTAAAATAGAAGTATGGACAGCCGTGGCACTATCCATGTTAATTAGACAAGATTTTGTGCCACCATCTTGAAAAGTGCTACATTTTGACCTTGTTACATACATACAACACAAACAAGTTGTTGCAAGATGGAGACCATGAATCACTCATATTAGTGGACATTCCAGCTTATTTCTATTAAATCTTTTGTCATCTCTTTAAAATTTGAATTATTGTTTTTTAATAAGAGTACATTCAGGCATGACAGTCTAATGTTTCTGAATGTTGTTTATGTTTATGTTTATTAAATTTGTTCATTTTTTTACAAAAGAAACAATACAAGGCAATCTCATAATGATAGTGTACAAAATGTAAAAAAATGAAAGGTGGCAGAAAGAAGAATAAATCTTATTATATCTGCCCCTTATCTCCAACAATCAGATTAAACAACAGTAGTCAAACCATGTAAACAATAATAATCTTCAACCAACTTTTTCCAACAATCAGGTTAAACAATAATATTCTTCAACCAACAGTACAAAATGACTAATTCTTTTTAGTTTTCTAACTAATACTAATACAGTACAAAATGATTAACTCTTTCTAGTTTTCTAACTAATACTAATACAGTACAAACTGACTAACACTTTCTAATTTTCTAACTAATGCAATACACATTACGTTATTTCACATATATTTTTTTAACATATTTGTTTTGATCATTTTTTTAAATGTAAACATTGACTTGGCATTTTTAACTACATTCTCCAAGCCATTCCATAATCTAATTCCCTGAATTGAGGTAGAACGTCCCTTCAAACTGGTTCTGAATTGTGGTTTTACAAACAACTCTGTTCCCTTAAGATTATAACAACTTTGTCTTTTAACAAAGTGCATTTGGATATTTAAAGGTAATGCATTATTTTGAGCTCTATACATAACTGATAAAATATTATAGTCTACCAAATCATGGAACTTCAGTAATTTTAGTTGATAAAATAATGTACTTGATGGATGACGGTAATGCTTTCTAGTGATAATTCTTACAGCTCTTTTCTGTAATACAAAAATAGGCTTTGTGATTGTTTTACACGCATTCCCCCAAACATCAATACAATAGATTAAGTGTGGAACAATGATTGTGTTATACAACAAATACAGAGCCTTATCATTCAATAGGTCTCTGACTTTGTACAGTACTGCTATCGATTTAGCTATTTTTATTCTTACAGAATTTATGTGTTGTTTCCATGTCAGTTTGTCATCAATGATAACACCCAAAAACTTCACCTCACTCACTCTACAAATCTCAACATCCTCAATTTTGAGTGGAACATCAACAGTTTTCTTTCTATTACCGAATATCATGTAATTAGTTTTCTCTAGATTTAATGATAATTTATTTATTTTAAACCAAGTTTGTATCTTTATAAATTCTGTTTTTATCAATTCTAACATTTGTTCTATATCTTCACCTGAACAGAAAAAAGTGGTATCATCTGCGAAAAGTACACATTTAAGGAGTCCTGACACATTTACCAAGTCATTCACATATAAAATAAAAAGCTTTGGTCCAAGTACAGAGCCTTGGGGAACTCCACATGTGATATTACAGAGGTCAGATCTTACATCATTTATTTGTACAAATTGTTTCCTATTTTTTAAGTAGCTAGATACCCACTGTAATGCTGGTCCTCTAATACCATATTTGTTCAGTTTTTCAAGGAGAATGGTGTGATCAATAGTATCGAATGCTTTTTTTAAATCAACAAAGATACTGATACAATGTTGTTTTTGATCGACAGCAGTAGTTATTTGTTCCATTAATTCCATGAGAGCCATTGATGTAGAGTTTTTTGATCTAAACCCATACTGACTGCTGCTTAGAATATTTTGTTTATCTATAAATTGGTCTAGTCTGTTTACAAATAGTTTTTCAAGAATTTTTGAAAACTGTGGTAACAAGGATATAGGTCTATAATTGTTGAATACACATTTATCACCATTTTTAAAAAGAGGAACGACCTTAGCTACTTTCATATTATCTGGAAAAATTCCTGTTGAAAATGATAAGTTACATATGTATGTGAACGGCTCAATAACATGGCTCATTATGTCCTTTACAAACATCATATCCATGTCCACCCAGTCTTTCGATCTCTTGTCTGTAAGATGTTTTACTACATTCATTATTTCCTCTTTGTTAGTTCCATTTAGGAAAATACTATTTGCACAACCTGTAATTGAGTGGATCATATTTTTATCTACTTTTGGTATCTTAGCTGCAAGGCTTGATCCAACATTCACGAAATATTGATTAAATCCATTTACAATTTCATTTTCATCATGAACTTCATCGTTGTCTTTTACAAAATATTTTGAAATACCAGTTTTTGCTTTATGATTCTTCAGTACACCATTCATTACTCGCCATGTTGCTTTCATATCACCATTAGTTTTATCTAATAATTTACTATAATATTCTTTCTTATGTTTCCTTATAATCCCTACTAATTTATTTTTATACTTTTTATATTTTTCTTCTGCGCTCTGACTTCGCAATTTCAAGAAACATGAATACAAATAATTCTTTTTTTTAATGCTTTTTTTTACATACATGAATGTTATTAAATAAATTCACAGATTTTCTATAAGCTCCACATTTGAAAATAGCAAATGAAATTGTAACATTCATGCTCCAAAGAAAGGTGCAACCAGCCACTAAGGAGCATAAGCCAGTGTATCTCTTGTGCTTGTCCCAAGCCTGGGTAAATGGTGAGGGTTGTGTCCGGAAGGGCGTGTAATGATGTAAAACACTTTTGCCAAAACTATAATGCAAGTTCATCAAAGCGAAACCATACCAGATCGGTCGAGGCCCGGGTTAACAACGACCGCCACCGGTGCTGTTGACAAACGGTGCCGGCGGAAATCGTGCTACTGTTAGTCGAAGACCACGAAGAGGGAAACGTGTCAGGAGGGAGAAGAGGAAAGTGAAGAATGTAGGACTGAGGGTTGCAACTCTAAATGTGGGAACAAACATGCAAAGGTAGAGAGCTGGCTGACATGATGCAGAGAAGAAAGGTAGATGTTTTGTGTGTCCAAGAGACCAAGTGGAAGGGCAGCAAGGCTTGCAGCATTGGAGCAGGGTTCAAACTGTTTTACCATGGTGTGGATAGAACGAGAAATGGAGGAGTGGTCCTGAAGGAGGAGTGGGCAAAGAATGTAGTAGAGGTGAAGAGAGTGACAGATAGGGTGATGTGTCTGAAGTAGAAGGTCTGATGCTAAACATAGTCAGTGGTTATGCTCCACAGGTTGGATGTGATGGGGAAGAGAAAAATATGTTTTGGAAAGATCTGGATGAAGTGATAGAGAGTATTCCCAGGGAGGAAAGTGTGGTGATTAGAGCAGACCTGAATGGACATGTTGGTGAAGGAAACGGAGTGGATGAGGAAGTGATGGGTAGGTTTGATGTCAAAGAAAGAAACCAGGAAGGGCAGATGGTGGTGGATTTTGCCAGGAGAATGGAAATGGCTATAGTCAATCCCTATTTCCAAAAGATGGAGGAACATGAGTGACCTATAAGAGTGGAGGAAGGAGTACGCAGGTCGACTACATTCTGTGTAGAAGAGGAAACCTTAGGGAGATTGGAGACTGTAAGGTTGTGGCAGGGGAGAGCGTGGCCAGACAGCATCGGATGGTTGTGTGTAGAATGACTGTTGTTGTGAGGAAGAGAAAAAGAGTAAAATCAGAGAAGAAGACCAAATGGAGGAAGCTGAAGAAGGAAGAATGTTGTGAGAAATTCAGAGAGGAGCTGTTAAAGGCTCTGGGTGGTAAGAAAGAGCTTCCAGATGACTGGACTACTACAGCAAGAGCAATTAGAGCGACGGGTAGGAAGGTACTTGGTGTGTCATCTGGACAGAAAATGGATAATGAAACCTGGTGGTGGAATAGTGAAGTGCAGGATGACGTTCAAAGAAAGAGAATAGCCAAGAAGAAATATGACAGTGAGAGGACTAAAGAGAGGAGACAAGAAAATAAGGAGATGGGACATAATAATAATAATAATAATAATAATAATAATAATGAATTTAACTTATAACACACTTTTCATTAATGAAAATCTCAAAGTGCTACAAAGTGCAACAAAATTAAAGGTCAAATAAAACAAGTGATAAAACAAGTAAAATCAATCAAATTAAAAAGAAAGGTCTTCAACCTGCTCTTAAAGTCAACCAGTGACTGTGCAATAGTACATAGAGTAAAGAGGGAAGTAGTTAAGGCAAAGCAGAGGGTGTATGAAGAGCTGTGTGGGAGATTGGACACTAAAGAGGGTGAGAAGGACTTGTACCAATTGGCAAGACAGAGGGATCAGGCTGGAAAGGTTGTGCAGCAGGTTAGGCTTATTAAAGATAGGAATCGTAATGTTCTGACAAGTGAGGAGAGTGTGACTGGAAGATGGAAGGAGTACTTTGAGGAGCTAATGAATGAAGAGAATGAAAGAGAAAGAAGAGTAGAGGCCATAGAAACCGTGGACCAGGAAGTGGGAAAGATTAGTGAGGGTGAAGTCCAGAAAGCTCTTAAAAGACTGAAGAAGGGGAAGACAGTAGGACCTGATGACATACCAGTGGAGGTTTGGAAATGTCTTGGAGAGATGGCAGTGAGGTTTTTGACTCAAATATTCAATGGCATACATGAGGGTGAGAAAATGCCTTAGGAATGTAGAAGTGTGCTGGTGCCCATTTTTAAGAAGAAGGGTGATGTACTTTGTACAGAGTTGTAGTAACTACAGGAGAATTAAGTTGATGAGCCACACAATGAAGATCTGGTAGAGAGTTGTGGAAGCAAGACTTGGATGAGAGGTCACTATCTTTGAGCAGCAGTATGGTTTCATGCCAAGAAAGAGCACCACAGATGCCATCTTGGCTTTGAGAATGCTGATAGAGAAGTACAGAGAGGGTCAGAAAGAACTCAATTTTTTTGAGCCTACAGACCTTTTTTTTAACTCCATTGTGTCTTTGTGGATCTAGAAAAAGCATATGACAGTGTGCCAAGAGAGGAGGTGTGGTATTGCATGAGGAAATCTGGAGTGGCAGAAAAGTATGTACTGTATAGACTTTGCATGTAAACTGGCTGTTTTGGCTGCTCAAAACGCGTTTGGTGTGTACTCGGCATTATACTGGTACAGGACATGTATGAGGACAACAGGACAGTGGTGAGATGTAGTAGCAATAATAATAATAAAAATTTAAATAATAAAAAAAGTAATTATTATTATTACTTTATTTATAAAGCCCTTTAATAATAATAATAATAATAATAATAATAATAATAATAATAAATACTGTACTTTATTTATGAAGCCCTTTAAAACAACCACAGCTACAACAAAGTGCTGTGCATATAAAATCAAGAACATTTAAACACATAAACCAGTTGTTAAAACATTAAGATCAATAAAAACAATGCAGAGCGCATCAGAGAGGTAGGATGGAGCAAGACAATTTAAGCTTTTAAAAACTAATAAAATAATCTTAAAATGAGCTCTAAAATGAACAGGCAGCCAGGGAAGTGAAGCCAGAGTGGGGGTGATGTGTTCCCTTTTTTGAACTCCAATTAAAAGCCAAGCAGCAGCGTTCAGGACCAACTGGAGACGTCTGAGAGTGGACTGGCTGACTCCAAGTTAAAGAGTGTTACAGTAATCCAGCCGAGAGGTAATGAAGGCATGGATTACTGTTTCCAGCTGCTGTTTTGTGAGGAAGGGCTTTACCTTAGTCAGATGTCTGAGGTGATAAAAACTGGTCTTGACCAATCTGGGAATCTAATTTAAAATCACTGTCCATTTTAAAACACAAGTTAGAAACAGTTTTCTTTACATTTTGTTCCAGAGGACCCAGATCAACAGGGCAATGTTCACAAGAGCCACTAGGACCAAACACCATCACTTCTGTTTTCTTTTCATTTAAATTTAAGAAGTTTAAAAACATCCCGGCTTTGATGTCTTCAAGACGCAACAGAAGTGGCCTGATTTAGTGTGCATCTTTCTTTTTAGTGGCATATAATTTGACTATCATCAGCATAACAGTGAAAAAATATCTCATAAGGACTGATCCCAATGGAAGCAGGTAAAGGGAAAAAAGTAGGGGACCTAAAATAGAGCTCTGTGGAACCCCAAAACACAGAGGAGCAGTGGATGTTTCAGAACCAGCTATGCTGATACACATGGTTCTGTCTGAGGATCTAAACCAGTTCAGTGCAGTACCACAGATACCCATTTGGTGCTGTAAACATGATAGTAAAATGTTGTAGTCCACGGTATCAAAGTCAGTGGTTAGGTCAAGCAGGACAAGAACCACATGTTCACCAGAATCATTGGCTATAAGAATGTCACTAAATCTCAGACTAGAGCTGATTCTGTGCTGTGGCGTGTTTTGAAGCCAGACTGAAAAACCTCCAGAATATTGTGCTCATCCAGAAAACATTTCACCTGTGAATACACAATTTTTTCTAAAATATTTGCAATAAAAAGCAGCTTGGAGATGGGCCTAAAATTAGCCAAGACATTTTGGTCTAGACTAGCCAGGAACACCTGCCTGATGCTGGAAAACACCTATTTTAAAAGCCGAGGGGGGACAAGGTCACGAGGGGAACCTGATGGCTTAATATGGCTGACCACATCCTCTAAAAGGGTCAGAGTCACTGGTTGGGACCAAGCAGGAGGGGTCAAAAGCAGGGACTGAAATAAGGCCCTTGTGGTAACAACCTTAATTATAAAAAATTGCAGGAAATCATTACAAAGTATAGAGGTTTCCACAGGCAGATAGGTTGTGGGGTCTTCAGGACAGAGTCAATAGTTTTAAAAAGGACATGTGCTCTAGGAGTGACAAATAGCTTCAAGGAGGAGGTGGGAGTTCATCAAGGATCGGCTCTGAGCCCCTTCTTGTTTGCTCTGGTAATGGACTGACTAACAGTTGAGGTCAGGCAGGAATTCCCATGGACTATGATGTTTGCAGATGACATTATGATCTGTGGTGAAAACAGGGAACAAGTGGGAGAGAACTTTGAGAAGTGGAGGTATGCACTTGAAAGAAGAGGAATGAAAGTCAGTCGTAGTAAGACAGAGTACATTAATGTGAATGAGAGGGAAGCCGGTGGAACAGTGAGGCTACCAGGAGCAGAGGTAAAAACGGTGCAGGACTTCAAGTACTTGGGGTCCACTATCTAGGAAAATAGGGAGTGTGGTAAATAAGTGAAAAGGATAGTCCAGGCAGGATGGAGTGGATGGAGAAAAGTTTCAGGAGTGATTTGTGACAAAAAGGGTGTCAGCAAAGATCAAAGGAAACATTTTACAAGACAGTGGTGAGACCAGCTATATTGTATGGTCTGGAGACAGTGGCATTGACAAAAAGACAGGAGAAAGAACTGGAAGTGGCAAAAATGAAGATGCTGAGGTTCTCCTAGGAGTAACGAGGATGGATAAGATTAGGAATGAGGTCATCAGAGATACAGCACATGTTGAACAACTGGGAAATAAAGTTAGAGAGACCAGACTGAGATGGTTTGGACATGTCCAGAGGAGGGACAGTGGGTATATTGGTAAAAGGATGTTAGAAATGCAGCTGCCAGAAAAAAGTCAAAGAGGAGATATATGGATGCAGTTAGAGAGGACATGAAGGTACCGTATTTTCCGATGTATAGGTCGCACCTTTTTATGTTTTTTTCAAGGCCTGCGACCTATACTTAGGTGCGACCTATATATGGCTTGTTATCACTTTCGGTGAAACAAATTTTTAAAACCAGCTCATTTCACAATTACGTTCATTTATTAAAGAAAAGTTCAGCTCAGACATATATTTGCTATAATTTTTATCAAACAAATATTTTTTTTAAGTGTTAATCTTCTTAAAAGCCTTGCTGTGCGCTCCTGTGGCAGACATTTGCAGCAGAGCTAAACGTAGGTGCGACCTATACACCAGTGCGACCTATCTACGGAGTTTTCCAATCTATTGGTGATAATTGGACAATGCGACCTATACACAGGTGTGACCTATACACCAGAAAATACTGTAGTTGGAGTGAGGACAGAGGATGCAGAGGATAGAGTGAAGTGGGGGAGGATGACTCGCTGTGGCAACCACTGAAGAGGGAAAAGCCGAAAGAAGAAGAAGATGCTCAAAAGAAAGGTGCAAGACATAACAATTTGACTGCAACAGAGTGTTAAAGGAGACTAAAGCTGTGTAAATGGGCTGACAATGCTTCAACCTAACAAGCTTTTATTTTGTTAGTCTTCATTCTTAGACTATTAAAATGTGTTATTTATGTCTGCAGCAGCACAAAGAGACTGCTGTGTTTGTGATTTGACTGAAAAATGATTCTACAGAAACTTCTCAGGATGGCTGGACATCTTTCTGCACAGAGAAAAAGAAACTCTGCTAAAGAACTGGACTATCCTGGATCTGAAGCACCCAGAAGGGAGGAATCAGCCACCCAGGGCATCTCTTCTACTGTAGAGTTTTTTTGTAAATAAATTGTACATAAAATTGTTGATGTAGACTTGGTCAGGAATGTAAATTTGAACTTATTTCATAGATCAAGACACAATCAGAAGAAAATAACTAAAGAAATAAAGGACAATGTGTTAATAAGAAACAGTTGAGGGCAAATCTTTTTACCTCTACATTTTTAAAACCCTTCTTGAATGGCAATGGCAGGTTTCGAATCAGAGGAAGAGAGTCATAGAGCTGTAAAGAAAAAAATATATTAATTGAAATATTTCCAAATATATTGCATTTTGATTCTGCATAAAACATTAAAAGCATTTAAAGTATTTAGTTTTCATCCAATATTAGAATGTAAACAACAAAAATTCTCATCCTGAACACATTCTTCAGCCACTCAGAGTTGTACCGTTGCTTTACGAACCCTCTGTTTTCATTTTAATACTGTTCTTATACATTTTTATTATATTTTTACTGTTGTTAATTTCATAGTTTTACCATTAGTGTGTGTTACTGTTTCTGTATTTTTTAAATCTCTTTTATGTTGTTTGTGAAGCACCTTGATAACAGTTTATCTGTTTTAACTGTGCTCTATAAATAAAGATGACTTGACTTGATTTTCTTGTTGTACAATTTATTGTAAAACTGAAATTTTATAAAGCTTAATAATTAAAGTACAATATTTTGGATACTTGACCAATTAGAAATTGTGTGGGGGTGAAAAAAAGGCAAATATTCTGTTCAGTCTCACTGAATTGAACTTGCAACCAAACCTCAAAGTTCAAAGACATCCCTCTTTAACTTTATTCATATCTGGATAGCTAGGCAGCCACAGCTTACAAAACCATGTTTAAAGGTGCACTCTGCAGTTTTTGTAGAACGCAGCACTTAGAAAAATTTTCAACAGGGAAAGCATTCTGGTCCCTCCCCACTCAGAGCAATATATGGCTCTGCTCCCCCTTCCTCTGCTGAAATTCAGCTCTGCCTTCTTAGCTCCGCCTCCACTGCATGTCCTGTGGCAGCCGCTGCGAAGTTCTGTGTTTATATGTTAATAAAACGTTCTAAAAAATAAAATAAAAACATGGAGCGCTGGTCCAGCACACCAGAACACCATGAAATCTGCTGAGCCTCGCGCAGCCACGTTGAACCCGAGTTTAATTCGCTCGTGACAAATTCATTCATTTCCTCATTTCAGTCATGGAGTCAGCGGAGGAGGAAGCGATCACTTGACTTTTGGCAAAAACAAAACAAAAGAAAGGTCCAGATCAGGGATGAAGAAGGGGAATTTAATACATTTGTGTCACATACAAAACAGTTTTGCATTGCTTTGCAATTATTTCAACGAGAACCTGCGGCCGCGGGGGCTGGGACAGGCGGGGGCGTGGGTTAGGAGCGTGAGAAGTGAGAAGCTCTGTTTTTATTGGCTGGTTAAAAACTCGGATCACTGTGGGAAGTTAAAATTGCTTTTAGTAACACATGGAGAAGCAAGGGGAATATAGATTTTTTCAGAGATTACTTTGTCTAACATCAGTCTGTCAGGAGATAGTGACCGAGTGAAGAAATATGTTAAATATATATTTTTTAGAAAACTTACAGACTGCAATACAGAAACTGCAGACTGCACCTTTAAGCTGTGAACAGTATTTTGTTGTCCACATTGTACCTGCCTCAGCCTGTGTTAGAGAATTCTGGGTATGAATATCTCTATTATGGCAACACGGTGGCGCAACTGGTAGAGCTGCTGCCTCTCAGCGAGCAGGTCCCTAGTTCAAATCCCAGTCCAGGGTCCTTTCTTGGTGGAGTTTCCATGTTCTCTCCGTGCATGCGTGGGTTTTCTCCGGGTATTCCGGTTTCCTTCCACAGTCCAAAAACATGCATGTTAGGCTGATTGGTAACTCTAAATTGTCCCTAGGTGTGAGTGAGAGAGTAAATGATTGTTTGTCTCGTTATGTGGCCCTGTGATGGACTTGCGACCTGTCCAGGGTGTACCCTACCCCTCGCACAGTGATTGCTGAACATGGGCACCGGTGACCCACCGGTCATAATTCAGGATCTGACTCAGTTTGATCACCTTACAGACTCACCATGGCCCATGGGCCGTTGGCTATTTTGGAATTTTCCGTGAAGCATTGAACAATGGTTTTGATCATCTTGTCATCGTACTCGTAGCGCATACCAAACAGAACCTGGCAGATGATGTTGGAGCCCGCATTATGAAACATCACCTGAGGATGGAAGGTCTCACCTGTAGAATATTTCAAACAGATTACCTAGCATAGCACTCCACAGAAACTCAAACACCAGTACAGAAACTGTTGCAACACTCTACGTGTGGTTCAGTGGACTGACAGGTGACGTACCAACACTTTGCTCCAGGGTTTTAACTGTGTAACGGATCTCGTCATGAATTCTGTCCTCCATGGACTGCTTCCCCAAACCGAAGTTCCTCAGAGTCATCAGAGCGAAGCGGCGATGCTCCTTCCAGCTCTGCCCATAATCCGCCAGAATCACCCCTACCAAACAGCAGTGACACAAAGAACGAACATTAAACACTTGATTCAAACAGAGGTTAATGTTTAGGAAAGTTGGGCATTTTAGTAAATCAAAATCGCCCAGAGGAGTGGAGAAAGACAAATGGCAGACGTTACATCTGTTTAACAGCTTCAGTCAAGAAAACCATAGAATAATGAGAAAACACAGTAAATTAATTTAATTTCTAGCAGTTTTTCACTTATTTTTATTCATGATTGAGTCAGCATTTTTATTTTACTCAACACCTTATGACAAATATAACATAAAGTAAATTTGTCATAAGGTGTTGAGTGTCATAAATTTACCAAATGACATTAATGACAATGACAATCATGGCTGTCAGTAAAACATAATTTAAATACACTTTTCCTTGAAGAAACTGTATCCTCACTTACAATTGAAGACCACTGTTGTAAAGCTTTGGTGAAAAAATAAATAAATAAACCAGTTCTTCCCAAAAAAGCAAACAAACAAACAAACAAACAAACGAAACAACAAACAAGCTGACATGAGGTAAAGTTTTGACTTTTTGACCACAGGTTGTGTCTCATAGTTTGTCCCTCTGTTTCAGTGATTTGAGAGGTGCAATTGGAATTAACTGTTAAATGGTCTTTATTTTGAATTCACTGATAAGGTTGGAACTTTCCCAGGCATAAATATGTTTATGTTTATGTTTATGTTTATTAAATTTGTTCATTTTTTTACAAAAGAAACACAATACAAGACAATCCCATTAATGATACGTACACAATGTAAAAAAATGAAAGGAAGCAGAAAGAAGAATAAATCTTATTATATCTGCCCCTTTTTTCAAACAATCAGATTAAACAATAATAATATTTCACCAGTAGTACAAAATGACTAACTCTTTCTAATTTTCTAATACTAATACGTAACTAATAATCGATACAAAACACATTAATAATATTTCACCAGTAGTACAAAATGACTAATTCTTTCTAATTTTCTAATACTAATACATAATTAAAAATTGATACAAAGCACATTAATAATCTTCCACCAGTAGTACAAAATGACTAACTCTTTCTAATTTTCTAATACTAATACATAACTAATAAATAATACAATACACATTATGCTAATTCATATATATTTTTTCACACACAATATATCACACATTCAACATTTATAGTTCCCTATTTACACACTTTTATTCACTGAGATCAAATTAGGCAATGTTCAACAACAGTAGAGAAACTGTTGCAACACTTGGTTCAGTGGGCTGACAGGTGACGTACAGACACTTTGCTCCAGCGTTTTAACTGTGTTATGGATCTCGTCATGAATTCTGTCCTCCATGGACTGCTTCCCCAAACTGAATTATAGTGAACTGTTGAACAAGAAGTTCTTGTTGGTTTCAATGAGGATTCTATGATCATCTGGAGCAGTGTGGATTATGTTTTCCTCTTCTTTTTACATTTCTACATTTATTGAGTGTGGCGGCCACTGATAACCACAGGAGGGCAGCCTCGCATTGGAAGTCGAGTAGGAGACACTGGGTCAGCAAATAATAGTGTTTCTTAAAGTGAGTACCGGTATATAACAATGTCAAATAAATCCAGATGCACAAAAAAAGAACACTTGGATGAGCAAGGGGAGCAAGACATGGATGACATTAAAAAGTCTCTGAACTTTATGAGCACCGAACTAACCAAGTTAACATCAAAACAAGAACAATTAATTGGTTTATTTGAAGAGGTGAAACTTCTAAGACTGCAAATTACTGAAAAAGATCAAAAATATTTGAACTTGAGAAAAAGATGGATGATATGAAAAGAAACAACAGACAAGAAAACCTGATAATATCTGGTTTGAAAATAAAACCTAAGTCCTTTTCCAAAGCTCTAAAAGGTCCAGAAACAACTGAAGATGCTTCTCTGCAGGAATTACAAACCTTGGAGGATCAGGTTGTGCTCCATCTTCAAGAAAAGGACATTAATATTGTACATGAGGATCTTTCAATTTGTTACACACTGCCTGGTCAGGACAAAAACAAACCAAATATAGTGGTCAGATTTATTAGTAGGAGATTAAGGAATAATGTGTTATTTCAAGCAAAAAAAAAACTAAAAGGTACAAAGATATATATCAATGAACATCTAATGAAAAAGAATGCCACCATAGCAAAGGAGGAAAGGTTACTAAGGCAACAAAAAAAATTACATCAACATGGACAAGAAATGGATATGTATTGATAAAAATTCATGATAATTCGCAGCCTTGACAATACTGAACTAGAAACAAAAATATATAACCTTGAAACAGCAGATGGGTACCGACAGTCCAAGTGGCATGCAGCTCGGGTGGTTGCTGAGGCAAAAACTCGGGCGTGGGAGGAGTTCGGAGAGGCCATGGAGAATGACTTCCGTACGGCTCCGACGCGATTCTGGTCCACCATCCGACGTCTCGGGGGGGAAAGCGGTACGCGACCAACACCATTTATGGTGGGGATGGCGTGCTGTTGACCTCAACACGGGATGTCGTGAGTCGGTGGACAGAATACTTCGAAGACCTCCTCAATCCTACTGGCACGTCTTCCACTGAGGAAGCGGAGCCTGGGGACTTTGCGTCGGGCTCTCCAATCTCTGGTTTAATAGCAGGAGTATCAATGCAAATCTTTCCAAGATAACTGATTACTTAATGCAGTTAAATAGAACTTTCTCTACATTAGCTATGACAGAAACATGGCTAAATAATGTAGCGCTATTTGTGAATAAAACAATCAAATGTAAACTACCGTATTCGTCGGCCTATAAGTCGCACCGGAGTATAAGTCGCACCAGCCAAATATGCCAAATTAAATGGAAAAATCAACGTATAGGTCGCACCGGCCTATAAGTCGCACCGGCCTATAGGTCGCACCTCACGTGAGCTGGTGTTTTGCCCAAAATGGACTGGCTGCCAAATTGTTTGGAAGGACTTTTGACAAGATTATCACATTAAAACTACAGTATTTTGTTTTATGTGTCTTCATTAATAAATGAACATTATTTTGGACTGGCTGCCAAATTTTTTGGAAGGACTTTTGACAAGATTATCACATTAAAACTACAGTATTTTGTTTTATGTGTCTTCATTAATAAATGAACATTATTTTGGACTGGCTGCCAAATTTTTTAGAAGGACTTTTGACAAGATTATCACATTAAAACTACAGTATTTTGTTTTATGTGTCTTCATTAATAAATGAACATTTTTTTGGTATATTTTGTGTCTTTCATCATTTATCTTTAAAGATAAACACATAGAAATATATTTTTATTAGCTGACATTACAGTAAAAAACGTGTCTCAGTTTAAAATGATGACAGAAACAGATACTGTATTTATTTTATGGCTTTTATTTATTCATTCAAAACCATTGAAGTCTTCATCTTCTGTGTCACTGCACCATTTTTGGACCAGGCAGATGTCAACAGTGTAGGTACTGTAAAGGGTTTCTTAGCGCCCATAGCGGCCGAAACTGGTACTGCACCATTTTTGGAGCTTTTGACCAAAGTCACATTATGACCAAAATGTTGGAAAAATCGACGTATAAGTCGCACCGGCCTATAAGTCGCAGGGCTTAGAAATGTGGGCAAAAAGGTGCAAAAAGGTGCGACTTATACGCCGGAGAATACGCTCAAGGATATGTCAATATTGAAGATAATATAATTGAGATGATAACAATTGAAGTATTAAATAATTATGACAGAAATATTATAGTAAGTTGTGTATATCGACCACCGGGTTTAAATATTGATTTATTCACAGATAAAATTGTGGAAATACTAAATAAAAGTTGTCATAAAACAATTTTCATATGTGGTAACTTTAATATTGATTTGGGGAGAAGTACTGACTCCAATAATGTTAGTACATTTTTGGACTCTATGCAAACTTTAAATCTTTACCCATCAATATTGAAGCCAACAAGGATCACAACCCATAGCGCAACTATAATTGATCATCCATCCATCCATCCATTTTCTTCCGCTTATCCGGGGTCGGGTCGCGGGGGTAGCAGCCTAAGTAGGGAGGCCCTCTCCCCAGCCACTTGGAGCAGCTCCTCTGGGGGAATCCCAAGGCGTTCCCAGGCCAGCCGAGAAACATAGTCCCTCCAGCGTGTCCTGGGTCTTCCTCTGGGTCTCCTCCCGGTGGGACATGCCCGGAACACCTCACCAGGGAGGCGTCCAGGAGGCATCCTAACCAGATGCCCGAGCCACCTCAACTGGCTCCTCTCGATGTGGAGAAGCAGCGGCTCTACTCCGAGTCCCTCCCGGATGACTGAGCTTCTCACCCTATCTCTAAGGGAGAGTCCAGCCACCCTGCGGAGAAAACTCATTTCAGCCGCTTGTATCCGAGATCTTGTTCTTTCGGTCATAACCCAAAGCTCATGACCATAGATGAGGGTGGGAACGTAGATCGATCGGTAAATTGAGAGCTTTGCCTTTTGACTCAGCTCTCTCTTCACCACGACAGACCGGTACAGCGCCCGCTTCACTGCGGACGCTGCACCTATCCGCCTATCGATCTCACGCTCCAGTTTTCCCTCATTCGTGAACAAGATCCCGAGATACTTAAACTCCTCCACTTGGGTAAGGACCTCCTCCCCGACCCGGAGAGGGCACGCTACCCTTTTCCGGCTCAAGACCATGGCCTCGGATTTGGAGGAACTGATCCTCATCCCGGCCGCATCACATTCAGCTGCAAACCGCTCCAGCGAAAGCTGTAGATCACGAGCTGATGAAGCCAATAGGACCACATCATCTGCAAAAAACAGAGAAGCGATTCTAAGGCCACCAAAACGGATCCTCTCAACACCTTGGCTGCGCCTAGAAATTCTGTCCATAAAAGTTATAAACAGAATCGGTGACAAAGGGCAACCTTGGCGGAGTCCAACTCTCACCGGAAACGAGCCTGACTTACTGCCGGCAATGCGGACCAAGCTCTGACACCGGTCGTACAGGGACCTAACAGCCCATATCAATGGGCCTGGTACCCCATACTCCCGGAGTACCCGCCACAGAACCCCCCGAGGGACGCGGTCGAATGCCTTTTCCAAGTCTACAAAGCACATGTAAACTGGTTGGGCAAACTCCCAAAATTAAAATAAATTATCACTAAACTTGGAAAAAACAAACTATATGATATAATATCCCATTTTTAATTGAAGATGCAGAGATTCGCAAAGTCAATGAGGTTAAATTTTTGGGTGCCGTATTTGATGAGAATCTCTCATGGAAACAACACATAAAATTGGTTGGAACAAAAATATCCAAAACAATAGCAATTTTTTACAGAGTTCGATACTTATTAAATGACAAGGCATTATATCTATTGTATAGTACCACATTTGATTTACTGTGTTAATGTATGGGGTAAAGCATGTAAAAGCAACACAAACCCTATCTTTATCTTACAGAAAAAAATCACAAGAATTAAAACAAGAAAACATCACTATCACCCATCGAATGAATTATTTAGACAGAGTAATTCGTTGAAATTCTATGATTTAGTGGACTACAACATATTATTGCTTATGTACAGAGCTAAAAAAAATACACTGCCATTGAACATCCAAACGTATTTTGTGAAACGCTCTAGCTGCTACAATCTCAAAGGAATAGACATATTTGTAAAACCACAATTTCGAACTAGTCTAAAATAAAGAACTACCCAAATTCAGGGTATAGGATTATGGAATAATTTAAAAACAGAAATTAAGGGGGCCAAATCAATCACTATCTTTAAGAAGTTGGTCAAAATTGAAATGTTAAATAAATATCAATGAATGTTTAATCAGTTTCACTTTAAAGAAGGTTATATGATTTACTGTTTTGCCATTCTAAAATAACTTGTTTGAATTCGATAAATAAGGAGCAGATTAAATAAGATTATTCTTCATCTGCTACCTTTCATTTTATATTATTTTTTTCTCTCTTTTATGCAAGTCATTTGTTGTACTCATTATTGTAAAATGAATTTAAAAAAACTGTACTATATGACTACATATTTAATATAGGCGGATACAGTGTATCTATGTTCACAATTTTGGTTGGTGGTGTGCCTCAGTTTTTTTTTTCAATGAAAACACTGTGCCTTGGCTCAAAAAAGTATAAACACTGCTTTAAGAGACACTTCTTTTAATTTTCTTGTTTTCTGTGTCGTCCTGTTCTTTTGGTCCGTTTATCTTCTGTATATTTTTGGCATCTTTCACGTTCCACAATTTCTGTGCTATTTCAATAAATTGTGTATGAAAATGTTATGCTCTTTCATAACAATCGTGTTAAGACTTTTGGTAATGGTGCAACTTTAGCTTTTTTAAATAGTCTTTTTTGCTCCTTTTTTCTCCGAAAACGAACTTAGCTCATTTTACATCCTTCAAATCTTTTGATCTGTTTACAACCTTTTACTGCTCCTTTCACATTTTGTTCTGGTTCAGCTTCTTTCAGCTTCTTTGGGAAAATTTGATTTTTTTTTTTTTCCCTGCTATTTTCAGCTGTTTCTTCAGCTTTTTTGTGCTCTTTTCAGATAATTTCTTCTAACTGCAACATTTTTTCTTCCAACTTCTTTCTAATTTCAGCGTCTTATGCTTCTTTCAGTTTATTTCTGCAAGGTTCAGCTTTTTCTGCTATTTCAGCAACTATTTGGCTGTTTTATGTTTGTTTTAGCTTTCAGTTAATTCTACAATTTTTGCACTTGTTTCAACTTTTTTCAGCCTAACTCAGCACAAATGTGCTCTCTCCACTTCCTCCTTGTATTTCTAGCTTCTTTTAACCTTTTTAGCTACTTTTCAGCTGTTTTTTGCTAAATTAGTCTTTTTCAGATAATTTCCACATTTTTGTGATTCTTTCAGCCTAACTGGGTAAACATTAGTCTGGTTAAAACCAGACCCTTGTCCTTCACTTCGCTTTGTACTAGGGTCTGGGACTTCTCTCATAGACAAGGATTTCTCCGGTAGATTTTTGACCGGACCAATCAGAGAACAGAAGGTGGAGTTTTGTTAGTTTAGCCTGGCGAGGTCCAGGCTATTCAGATAAATAGCTCAGAAACCACTCGGTGGATATTTTTTCTGCTACCAGTGTGTAATTATATGGCTCTAATTTACTGACTGTTGGCCTGGATGAAACATTTGAGATAAAATTCGATTTTTTATCATTTATTTTCGTAGCGCACCCGAGGCTGTTTGGAAAATGTCAAACCGAAACTATTTAAATCCAGCAGATTTGACCATTTCGTGAATTGATTTAGGAACTGTTAAGCTCAGGAACACTTCTGATATAACGTCAGCTAAGAAATATATTTTTTCTCAGCAAAGAAATAATAGTTTTTTACCTTGTTTTCATGAAAATTCCTTCGTGGCGGCAGCCATTTTAACTGACGACGTCAGTCGACGTCGTTCAAAACTCCGCCTTCTGTTCTCTGATTGGTCCGGTAATCCGCCTTCTGTTCTCTGATTGGTCCGGTAATCCGCCTTCTGTTCTCTGATTGGTCCGATCAAAAATCTACCGGAGAAATCCTTGTCTATGAGAGAAGTCCCAGACCCTAGTACAAAGCAAAGTCAAGGACAAGGGTCTGGTTTTAACCAGGCTAGGTAAACATGTGTTTCTTCTGCTTTCTTCTGCAAATTTAATCTTGTTCTGAAAGCTAGGATTTTTTTTAGCTAATTCCAGCTGTTTTCAGATAATGTCAAGTTTTTCATGGTAATTTCTGTTACTTTCAGGATAGCTAATGTCTGTATGCTAATTTCAGCTTGTTATGCTCCTTTGAGCTTTTTTCTGCTAGTTTAAGCCTTTTCTGCCATTTCAGGTACCATTGAGCTGTTTTATGCTAATTTTAGCTTATTCTCCTAATTCCACATTTTTTAGCTAATTTCAGCTGTTTCATACTTCTGGTAGTTTTGGCTACTTTCTGCCTTTTCAGCTACTTTTCAGTGATATTTTGCTAATTTCAGATTTTTCTTTTAGCTAAATTACTAAGTTTTTGTGCTCATTTCCACTTATTCAAACCCAATTCAGCAAAAAAAAAGTGTGCTATTTCTTCTTTGTTCTGCTTATTTAGGTTTGTTCTTCCATTTCAGCTACATTTTGGGGTGGCTGTGGTTGAGTGGTTAGAGCAATTGTCTTCCAATGCTAGAATTGGGGGTTCAATTCCACCAGCAGTCACATGCTGAAGTGTCCCTGTGCAAGACACTAAACCCCTCATTACCTCTGATGTGTGTCCCATCAATGTATGAATGTGATAAAGCACTGATTAGTCTTTGCAGATATCTAGTAGAGTGCTGTGTGAATGAGTAAATGAGGGTACAGATTGTAGTGTAAAGAGCTTTGAGTATCTTGACATGATAGAAAAGTGCTATAGTAGTAGAGTCCATTTGTCACGTCAACATTTTTTTTGTTGCCAATTTCAGCTGTATTTCTACTAGTTCTTCTGTATAAGCAGGCTGCATTTTTGGAGGAAATGCAATTTCTCTAGTTAATCATGAGCCAAGTCCCAACTGTCCCATGAAGCGTCAGGTCTACCTTTTCTCTGGGTGGCGTCATTAACAAACATGTCCTGAGGCCGTCCAGCGAAGTCTGTGGCCTTAACGACGATGGCCTCCTTCATGACTTTCAGCCCATTGATGACCACGGCAGGCTTGGGGCCGAGGAATAGACTGTAGACATTTCCATAAGACTTCCTAAGCTAGAAGAGAACAATTTCAAACGTGACTGACTGACTGTTTGACATCTGTGAAAGGGAACCTTGTTTGTCTTCAGTGCAATAGCTCCTGATCTCTTCTGATGTGTACGTTTAGACATGTAAAAAAACATTCAGAAAGCTTTATTGATGATAATAACTGAGAGGTGTTGTTTTTTTACCACTAAGCTGAATTCAAAGCAAAAACAAATATGTGCACTAAAATCACCCAAAAGCAGCTCATTTCTTAACACGTTGATCAGAAACCTCATAGATTTTTACTGTGGAGCATAGTCCATAGAGGGTCACTGACCATTAAGATGAAAGATTACATAACAGTGTGTGTGTGTTGGCTTTATACACAACATATATGGAGGTAGTCTGCTCTCTGGAGCCTGGATTAGATAAAAATGCTCACATGAGCCAGGTAGGAGCAGTCTGAGGGAGATCCAGGTAGGGTCCGGACTTTGCATGGTCCATATAACCCAACCCTGCAGTGTAAAGATTGTTCTGCTATCTTCTGTGGATATGTCAGTGAAATCATCTGCACTAACACACCAGGTGTGTGCAGTTTGAAAAATGATGACCTGTAATGTTAGCTGGCAGCACTCCAAGTGTGCAAACAGTTCATGCTGTACTTGTATAAGCTGTTAAAGCAACAAAGCTGCAGAGAAACAAGAGTCCCAGCACCAACATATCAAAAACCAGTTCTTGAGTGTTTATTTCACCCTTCAGTTATAATAACAATCCAATCAGTGTTGCAACATTAAAAGGGTAAAATCCAGAAAGTCCGGACTTCTCTTACCCTCTCAAAGTCCTCCAGCGGATTCTCCAAGTTTAGGTTCAGAAGGTTCCCCAGGACCGGCAGGGTAGGGGGTCCAGGGGGGAAGTTCTTGGGCCTCCGGGCTTTGAGTTGGAGGATGATGAACCAAACACAGAGCAATAGGAGTATCACGGAAACAAACATGTTGGTAAGGATTTGAATGAATGAAGCATTGGTCTGGGTGAGATGTATGGGTGGAAGGCAGTTAGTCCCGCCCCCTTTTTGTTGTGAACTTTGTAAGAAAGGTGTTTAGCCTCTAAACGTCACAGGGAGAAAGAAGTCTGGTAACAAGCTCTGCAGGCTAAAGGTAAAAGTTGGTCGAGAAACTAGAAGTTTGTTCTTCTGGGAAAATTAAAATGTGTTTGAACCGACATCAGCTAAGTGAAGTTAATAAATCTGAAGTTTAATTTGTGTTTCACTTCTGTACTCTTTATCTTCAGCAGTCTGAGGAATCCAACATGTTTCTGTACATCCTGGCATCAGTTTGGTTCTCTCACAGGTTGAGGACATGATGTGTTAATGCTCCATTATATCCAAATTTCACACTGAGCACAGACGTTTCACACTCTTATAGAGTTGATTTAACCTTATTTATGAATGAATTAATTTTAATACAGAACTCAAACAAATGTCACCATTTGGTGCACTGTCCAATGCAATAATAAAATAAAACAGAAAATGTTCTTTGTACCAATTTTAAAAGACTTGAATTTGATTTTTTTTAATCTAAACACCACTTCAGCATGAGAATTGAAGTTGTTGAATCAGTTCAATCCATTTTTAGCATTTGCTTTTACACTTTTTTTTTTTACTAAATGTATTGTATGCTTTTTTATTTATTTAATCTTTTGCGCTTTGTTGGTTTTCCTTTTACCTTTTTTATTAAAACACTTAACCCAACAGCTATTTTAATGTGCTTTAAGGTTCACTATGTAATTTCTGGAGAACGCTGGGACTTAGAAAATTTTTCATCAGGTAAAAGCATTCTGCTCCCTCCTCCTCAGAGCCATATATGGCTCTGAGGCGGAGCCACAGTCCGTTCTCTGTTGAACTTGAGTTCTGCAGCTCCGCCTCCTGCTGAATGTCTGCTCGGAGTGCTTCAATATTCTGTGATTATATGTTAATAAAACGTTTAAAAAAATATAATAAAACCATGAATCACTGGTCCAACAACACAAAAACCAGCAGAAATCAGCAGAGGTTCACAAAGCCACGTTGGACATAATTTAATTCGCTTGTGACTTCCTCTTTCTGTCAGTGCAGGTCTGGAATGCTCCGCCTCCTGCTGCATGTCCTGTCTCTGCGCTGCGAAGTTCTGTATATGTTAATAAAACGTTCTAAAAAATATAATAAAACCATGAATCACTGGTCCAACAACACAAAAACCAGCAGAAATCAGCAGAGCTTCACCAGCCACTTTGGACATGAGTTTTNTATATATATATATATATATATATACTGTATATTTAAATGAAACAAATGGTCCTAGTTTACAATTAAAGGTTTAGATTTGAAATCTAGTTTATCAAAACCAAAGGGAGGACATAAATTTGCTTAAAGGTGCAGTCTGCAGTTTCTGTAGAACGCAGCACTTAGAAAAAATTTCAACAGGCAAAGCATTCTGATCCCTCCCCCTCAGAGCCATATATGGCTCTGCTCCCCCTTGCTCTGCTGAAATTCAAGCTCTGTTTTTATTGGCTGGTTAACGGCGGGTCACTGTGGCTTTTTAGAAATGCTTTTAGTAACACCTGGAGAAGCAAGGGGACTATAGTTTTTTCAAAGATTACTTTGTCTAACATCAGTCTGTCAGGAGATAGTGACAAAGTGAAGAAATATGTTAAAAATATATTTTTAGAAAACTTACAGACTGCACTACAGAAACTGCAGACTGCAGCTTTAACCCTGGCACCCCAGTCCGGGCTGAAAGCCAGGGCTTGGACTGAGTACAACCTAAAGAGAGCACAGGGTGCCCAGAACCTCTTTCAGATACAGGAAGAGGACAGGTGGGAGGATGGTTCCCACTGAAGGAAAGACAAAATATCATTAGCAACATCTAAGAGCAAGAAATCAGTCTTACTGCATAAAAAGAAAACCTTTGATAGCCTGGAGATTATGTGAAGATGAACAAACACACCAAGGGCTCTGCATGTGAATGGACCCTGAGAGGAAACCAGAGGAACCGGACAATGTGATACAACCTCTGGACAGAAACCCCCAATGGAGAATCAAACTACTGAGGGGACACCAAACAGTTCATCCCCACTCAGCAGTTACACTTCATGCCTGTTTTTGAAAAAAAAATTATTTTGTGATTTTTTTTTCTTTGCTGGTTGGTGCAGCCTATTTCAGCAGTCAGAACCCTCAGGCTTACATGGT
>JBBPBX010000366.1:38026-67346 GCA_038048925.1 Garcialebias charrua
GTTTGTGTTTCCTGATGTCTGGCCCCATCTTGTGGTGTGTTTATGTCTTGTGTCACCCTGGTCCTCAGCCTCTGTCCTAGGCACCTATGATTATGCACAGGTGTCTCCTCTTTGTCTAATTTGTGTTCATGTATATACGCCTGCATGTTTGTCTTCCAAATTGTCCTGGCATTGCCATTGTCTTCTGGTGATGACTTGTCTGTTCCCTGTACTCCAAAGATGTTTCATGTAAGTTTTGCTGCCTTGCCAGCCTTTTGATTTTGTAAATAAACACTTCATTTAACACTAGAAGTCCCAGAGAAGGGTCATTCAACATTTCTACCTTTGGAACCCAGAGACGGGTCGAGTGACCCAAAGGATTTTAGCTAACATCCTATAATGAGCTGTTAACAGGCGCTTTTGTTTTGTAAATAAGGCCATTACTGGCGCACCACAGGAGGGGGCACACTAATTTGACTAAGGCTGCGCTTTTTTGCGCAAGTGAACTTGGCTTCTAAATCCCCCGGTCCCTTTCAGTGGGCTACATATGTTGGTCCGTCACTTGACCTCAGGTCATGTGACCTATGTTGGTCCGTCAGTTGACTTCATGTTGTGTGACCTGTGCTGGTCCGTCACTTGACCTTAGGTCATGTGACCTGTGTTGGTCCGTCACTTGACCTCAGGTCATGTGACCTGTGTTGGTCCGTCAGTTCACCTCAGGTCATGTGACCTGTGTCAGTCCGTCAGTTGACCTCAGGTCATGTGACCTGTGTTGGTCCGTCAGTTGACCTCAGGTCATGTGACCTGTGTTGGTCAGTCAGTTGACCTCGGGTCATGTGACCTGTGTTGGTCAGTCAGTTGACCTCAGGTCATGTGACCTGTGTCGGTCCATCAGTTGACCTCAGGTCATGTGACCTGTGTCAGTACGTTAGTTGACCTCATGCCGTGTGACCTGTGTCGGTCCGTCAGTTGACCTCATGTCGAGTGACCAGTGTCGGTCTATCAGTTGACTTCATGTCGTGTGACCTATGTCGGTCCGTCAGTTGACCTCAGGTCATGTGACCTGTGTCGGTCAGTCAGTTGACCTCAGGTCATGTGACCTGTGTCGGTCCGTCAGTTGACCTCAGGTCATGTGACCTGTGTCGGTACGTCAGTTGACCTCATGCCGTGTGACCTGTGTCGGTACGTCAGTTGACCTCATGCCGTGTGACCTGTGTCGGTCCGTCAGTTGACCTCATGTCGTGTGACCAGTGTCGGTCCAGTCAGTTGACCTCATGTCATGTGACCTGTGTCGGTCCGTCAGTTGACCTCAGGTCATGTGACCTGTGTCGGTACGTCAGTTGACCTCATGCCGTGTGACCTGTGTCGATCCGTCAGTTGACCTCATGTCGAGTGACCAGTGTCGTTCCATCAGTTGACTTCATGTCATGTGACCTATGTCGGTCCGTCAGTTGACCTCAGGTCATGTGACCTGTGTCGGTCAGTCAGTTGACCTCAGGTCATGTGACCTGTGTCGGTCCGTCAGTTGACCTCAGGTCATGTGACCTGTGTCGGTCCGTCAGTTGACTTCATGTCATGTGACCTGTGTCGTTGTGTCAGTTGACCTCAGGTCATGTGACCTATGTTGGTACGTCAGTTGACCTCATGCCGTGTGACCTGTGTCGGTCCGTCAGTTGACTTCATGTCGTGTGACCTGTGTCATTTTGTCAGTTGACCTCAGGTCATGTGACCTGTGTTGGTCCGTCACTTGACTTCATGTTGTGTGACCTGTGCTGGTCCGTCACTTGACCTCAGGTCATGTGACCTGTGTTGGTCCGTCACTTGACCTCAGGTCATGTGACCTGTGTTGGTCCGTCAGTTCACCTCAGGTCATGTGACCTGTGTCAGTCCGTCACTTGACCTCAGGTCATGTGACCTGTGTCGGTCCGTCAGTTGACCTCAGGTCATGTGACCTATGTCGGTACGTCAGTTGACCTCATGCCGTGTGACCTGTGTCGGTCCGTCTGTTGACCTCATGTCGAGTGACCAGTGTCGGTCCGTCAGTTGACTTCATGTCATGTGACCTGTGTCTGTCCGTCAGGTGACAGACAACAATAGGTCAAGCATGTTTTAGAACACAGCAATGGGCCACCTGCATGTGCCGGCACGCACCGTATATACATGCGCCAAGGACAAGGAGAGAGACAGTACTTGTAAGCAAAATAATTTATTTGACAGAACATCAAAGTTACAGGATAGTCAGCACAGCAGAATGAGACAATTTTATGCATAAAACTGTTCTGGAGCAGACAAAGCTTTCCGTTCAGTGGATGTCCCAAAATGTTCAACTGTGAGATAACTTCAGGGTCTGTTATGTGTGAATTCAGGTCAGGGCCTCTCTTCTGACTAAGGGGGGAAGTGCAAGCAGAGTCTTACTTACCTGGTGGAAACATTGGAATGCAGTTTGTGCAGTCTGGTGTGGTGGGGGTGTCTGAGTTGTGTGCACGCATATTTATAACAAAAGGCAGTTAATGGCCCACTAATGTGGACCCATTAATGGTTGGTTTGGACTAAGGGTCTTTTGACCCTCTTTCAGGACTTCTGGGGGGAGGTCGAAAATCCTGGGACTTCTAGTGTTAATATCACTTCTGAGTTTTCAACTGCCTGCCTGCACCAATGAGTTTACCAGCACCAGTGTATGACAGTGACATTGACATATCATGTGAGAGAAGGGAGCAATTTCACCAGGTACAGATGAGGAATGGGGGAGATAATGTTGGCCGTGGCCCATAATACACCAGTGAATGTATCTTATCTCAGTTGTATAACCTGAACCCCACACGCTCTGCTCTGTGAATTGAAAAAGCTTCTCAGATGAGAAGCTAGGTAAACATATTCTGTTACAAATAAAGTCAAGTTGTTTTTATCTTGGACGTTTTTGAATTAACCCATTAATTAATACTCAGCCACCACAATCATTTGGGGCGGCCGTGGCGTAGTGGTAATGGCAGTCGTCCCCCGATCGGAAGGTTGGAGGTTCGAATCCCAGTTCCCCATACCATGTGTCGTTGTGTCCCTGGGCAAGACACTTAACCCCAAGTTGCTCCCGGTAGGACTGGAAAGGCGCCTTGCATGGCAGTCGCCGCTACCGGTGTATGAATGCGTGTATGAATGGGTGGATGGTTGGTATTGTAAAGCACTTTGGGGCTCCTCACAGGGGGCTAGAAAGAGCTATATAAATAAGCTCCATTTACCATTTGAGGACCTTTAAGCAACATAAAAACTAGAAAGCATAATTTCTTCAAATAATAGGTGTTGCTGGTTTATATATGGTGGTGGCAATCTTGGATTCTGACTTGCAACCAATTTTCCATAGAGACCATTCTTATGCCTAGTTGCAGCCATGCACCAAAATGGAAGTCGGCACGTGGCTTATTTTTCAAGTTATCATGTTCACAAGATGGATGGAGGGTATTTCCAATTCCCCTCTTTGCTCCACATTGGTGATTAAAAACAACAAACTTCAAGTTTGTGGCAATGTTCTGAAAAACACAATGGTTCTGCATATCCCCGAGGACAGTCCCAGAGGCTCAATGGGATTAACCTGTCTAAATAAAGGTTGAATGAATATGCAAAGCAAAACTATTTATCAAAGTCAAGCTTAAAGGTACACTAAGTAACTTTGTAATGCAGTCTGTAACTTTTCTAACAATATATTTTTAACATATTTCTTCACTCTGTCACTATCTACTGACAGACTGGTGTTAGACAAAGTAATCTCTGAAAAAAACTATAGTCCCCTTGCTTCTCTAGAAGCATTTATAAAAACACTAAAAACACAGAGTGACCCGGACAATGACCAGCCAATAAAAACAGAGTTGTTTGTCACGCCCCAACCCACGCCCCCGCCTGTCCCAGCCCCAGCGCCGCGCACGTTCTCATTCAAAGGATTGCAAAGCGATGCAGGACTGATTTGTATGTGACACAAATGTATTAAATATCCCTTCTTCATCCCAGAGCTGGACTTTTATTTTGTTTTGTTTTTTGCCAAAAGTCAAGTGATCGCTTCATCCTTCACTGACAGGAATGAGGAAATGGATTTGTCACGAGCGAAAAAAAACTCATGTCCAAAGTGGCTGGTGAAGCTCTGCTGATTTCTGCTGGTTTTTGTGTTGTTGGACCAGTGATTCATGGTTTTATTATATTTTTTAGAACGTTTTATTAACATATAATCACAGAACTTCGCAGCGCAGGCGGAGCATTCCAGACCTGCACTGACAGAAAGAGGAAGTCACGAGCGAATTAAATCATGTCCAACGTGGCTTTGTGAACCTCTGCTGATTTCTGCTGGTTTTTGTGTTGTTGGACCAGTGATTCATGGTTTTATTATATTTTTTTAAACGTTTTATTAACATATAATCACAGAATATTGAAGCGCTCCGAGCAGACATTCAGCAGGAGGCGGAGCTGCAGAACTCAAGTTCAACAGAGAACGGACTGTGGCTCCGCCTCAGAGCCATATATGGCTCTGAGGAGGAGGGAGCAGAATGCTTTTACCTGATGAAAAATTTTCTAAGTCCCAGCGTTCTCCAGAAATTACATAGTGAACCTTAAAGCACATTAAAATAGCTGTTGGGTTAAGTGTTTTAATAAAAAAGGTAAAAGGAAAACCAACAAAGCGCAAAAGATTAAATAAATAAAAAAGCATACAATACATTTAGTAAAAAAAAAAAGTGTAAAAGCAAATGCTAAAAATGGATTGAACTGATTCAACAACTTCAATTCTCATGCTGAAGTGGTGTTTAGATTAAAAAAAATCAAATTCAAGTCTTTTAAAATTGGTACAAAGAACATTTTCTGTTTTATTTTATTATTGCATTGGACAGTGCACCAAATGGTGACATTTGTTTGAGTTCTGTATTAAAATTAATTCATTCATAAATAAGGTTAAATCAACTCTATAAGAGTGTGAAACGTCTGTGCTCAGTGTGAAATTTGGATATAATGGAGCATTAACACATCATGTCCTCAACCTGTGAGAGAACCAAACTGATGCCAGGATGTACAGAAACATGTTGGATTCCTCAGACTGCTGAAGATAAAGAGTACAGAAGTGAAACACAAATTAAACTTCAGATTTATTAACTTCACTTAGCTGATGTCGGTTCAAACACATTTTAATTTTCCCAGAAGAACAAACTTCTAGTTTCTCGACCAACTTTTACCTTTAGCCTGCAGAGCTTGTTACCAGACTTCTTTCTCCCTGTGACGTTTAGAGGCTAAACACCTTTCTTACAAAGTTCACAACAAAAAGGGGGCGGGACTAACTGCCTTCCACCCATACATCTCACCCAGACCAATGCTTCATTCATTCAAATCCTTACCAACATGTTTGTTTCCGTGATACTCCTATTGCTCTGTGTTTGGTTCATCATCCTCCAACTCAAAGCCCGGAGGCCCAAGAACTTCCCCCCTGGACCCCCTACCCTGCCGGTCCTGGGGAACCTTCTGAACCTAAACTTGGAGAATCCGCTGGAGGACTTTGAGAGGGTAAGAGAAGTCCGGACTTTCTGGATTTTACCCTTTTAATGTTGCAACACTGATTGGATTGTTATTATAACTGAAGGGTGAAATAAACACTCAAGAACTGGTTTTTGATATGTTGGTGCTGGGACTCTTGTTTCTCTGCAGCTTTGTTGCTTTAACAGCTTATACAAGTACAGCATGAACTGTTTGCACACTTGGAGTGCTGCCAGCTAACATTACAGGTCATCATTTTTCAAACTGCACACACCTGGTGTGTTAGTGCAGATGATTTCACTGACATATCCACAGAAGATAGCAGAACAATCTTTACACTGCAGGGTTGGGTTATATGGACCATGCAAAGTCCGGACCCTACCTGGATCTCCCTCAGACTGCTCCTACCTGGCTCATGTGAGCATTTTTATCTAATCCAGGCTCCAGAGAGCAGACTACCTCCATATATGTTGTGTATAAAGCCAACACACACACACTGTTATGTAATCTTTCATCTTAATGGTCAGTGACCCTCTATGGACTATGCTCCACAGTAAAAATCTATGAGGTTTCTGATCAACGTGTTAAGAAATGAGCTGCTTTTGGGTGATTTTAGTGCACATATTTGTTTTTGCTTTGAATTCAGCTTAGTGGTAAAAAAACAACACCTCTCAGTTATTATCATCAATAAAGCTTTCTGAATGTTTTTTTACATGTCTAAACGTACACATCAGAAGAGATCAGGAGCTATTGCACTGAAGACAAACAAGGTTCCCTTTCACAGATGTCAAACAGTCAGTCAGTCACGTTTGAAATTGTTCTCTTCTAGCTTAGGAAGTCTTATGGAAATGTCTACAGTCTATTCCTCGGCCCCAAGCCTGCCGTGGTCATCAATGGGCTGAAAGTCATGAAGGAGGCCATCGTCGTTAAGGCCACAGACTTCGCTGGACGGCCTCAGGACATGTTTGTTAATGACGCCACCCAGAGAAAAGGTAGACCTGACGCTTCATGGGACAGTTGGGACTTGGCTCATGATTAACTAGAGAAATTGAATTTCCTCCAAAAATGCAGCCTGCTTATACAGAAGAACTAGTAGAAATACAGCTGAAATTGGCAAAAAAAAAAATGTTGACGTGACAAATGGACTCTACTACTATAGCACTTTTCTATCATGTCAAGATACTCAAAGCTCTTTACACTACAATCTGTACCCTCATTTACTCATTCATACAGCACTCTACTAGATATCTGCAAAGACTTATCAGTGCTTTATCACATTCATACATTGATGGGACACACATCAGCGGTAATGAGGGGTTTAGTGTCTTGCACAGGGACACTTCAGCATGTGACTGCTGGTGGAATTGAACCCCCAATTCTAGCATTGGAAGACAATTGCTCTAACCACTCAACTACAGCCACCCCAAAATGTAGCTGAAATGGAAGAACAAACCTAAATAAGCAGAACAAAGAAGAAATAGCACACTTTTTTTTTGCTGAATTGGGTTTGAATAAGTGGAAATGAGCACAAAAACTTAGTAATTTAGCTAAAAGAAAAATCTGAAATTAGCAAAATATCACTGAAAAGTAGCTGAAAAGGCAGAAAGTAGCCAAAACTACCAGAAGTATGAAACAGCTGAAATTAGCTAAAAAATGTGGAATTAGGAGAATAAGCTAAAATTAGCATAAAACAGCTCAATGGTACCTGAAATGGCAGAAAAGGCTTAAACTAGCAGAAAAAAGCTCAAAGGAGCATAACAAGCTGAAATTAGCATACAGACATTAGCTATCCTGAAAGTAACAGAAATTACCATGAAAAACTTGACATTATCTGAAAACAGCTGGAATTAGCAAAAAAAAAATCCTAGCTTTCAGAACAAGATTAAATTTGCAGAAGAAAGCAGAAGAAACACATGTTTACCTAGCCTGGTTAAAACCAGACCCTTGTCCTTGACTTTGCTTTGTACTAGGGTCTGGGACTTCTCTCATAGACAAGGATTTCTCCGGTAGATTTTTGATCGGACCAATCAGAGAACAGAAGGCGGATTACCGGACCAATCAGAGAACAGAAGGCGGATTACCGGACCAATCAGAGAACAGAAGGCGGAGTTTTGAACGACGTCGACTGACGTCGTCAGTTAAAATGGCTGCCGCCACGAAGGAATTTTCATGAAAACAAGGTAAAAAACTATTATTTCTTTGCTGAGAAAAAATATATTTCTTAGCTGACGTTATATCAGAAGTGTTCCTGAGCTTAACAGTTCCTAAATCAATTCACGAAATGGTCAAATCTGCTGGATTTAAATAGTTTCGGTTTGACATTTTCCAAACAGCCTCGGGTGCGCTACGAAAATAAATGATAAAAAATCGAATTTTATCTCAAATGTTTCATCCAGGCCAACAGTCAGTAAATTAGAGCCATATAATTACACACTGGTAGCAGAAAAAATATCCACCGAGTGGTTTCTGAGCTATTTATCTGAATAGCCTGGACCTCGCCAGGCTAAACTAACAAAACTCCACCTTCTGTTCTCTGATTGGTCCGGTCAAAAATCTACCGGAGAAATCCTTGTCTATGAGAGAAGTCCCAGACCCTAGTACAAAGCGAAGTGAAGGACAAGGGTCTGGTTTTAACCAGACTAATGTTTACCCAGTTAGGCTGAAAGAATCACAAAAATGTGGAAATTATCTGAAAAAGACTAATTTAGCAAAAAACAGCTGAAAAGTAGCTAAAAAGGTTAAAAGAAGCTAGAAATACAAGGAGGAAGTGGAGAGAGCACATTTGTGCTGAGTTAGGCTGAAAAAAGTTGAAACAAGTGCAAAAATTGTAGAATTAACTGAAAGCTAAAACAAACATAAAACAGCCAAATAGTTGCTGAAATAGCAGAAAAAGCTGAACCTTGCAGAAATAAACTGAAAGAAGCATAAGACGCTGAAATTAGAAAGAAGTTGGAAGAAAAAATGTTGCAGTTAGAAGAAATTATCTGAAAAGAGCACAAAAAAGCTGAAGAAACAGCTGAAAATAGCAGGGAAAAAAAAAAAAATCAAATTTTCCCAAAGAAGCTGAAAGAAGCTGAACCAGAACAAAATGTGAAAGGAGCAGTAAAAGGTTGTAAACAGATCAAAAGATTTGAAGGATGTAAAATGAGCTAAGTTCGTTTTCGGAGAAAAAAGGAGCAAAAAAGACTATTTAAAAAAGCTAAAGTTGCACCATTACCAAAAGTCTTAACACGATTGTTATGAAAGAGCATAACATTTTCATACACAATTTATTGAAATAGCACAGAAATTGTGGAACGTGAAAGATGCCAAAAATATACAGAAGATAAACGGACCAAAAGAACAGGACGACACAGAAAACAAGAAAATTAAAAGAAGTGTCTCTTAAAGCAGTGTTTATACTTTTTTGAGCCAAGGCACAGTGTTTTCATTGAAAAAAAAAACTGAGGCACACCACCAACCAAAATTGTGAACATAGATACACTGTATCCGCCTATATTAAATATGTAGTCATATAGTACAGTTTTTTTAAATTCATTTTACAATAATGAGTACAACAAATGACTTGCATAAAAGAGAGAAAAAAATAATATAAAATGAAAGGTAGCAGATGAAGAATAATCTTATTTAATCTGCTCCTTATTTATCGAATTCAAACAAGTTATTTTAGAATGGCAAAACAGTAAATCATATAACCTTCTTTAAAGTGAAACTGATTAAACATTCATTGATATTTATTTAACATTTCAATTTTGACCAACTTCTTAAAGATAGTGATTGATTTGGCCCCCTTAATTTCTGTTTTTAAATTATTCCATAATCCTATACCCTGAATTTGGGTAGTTCTTTATTTTAGACTAGTTCGAAATTGTGGTTTTACAAATATGTCTATTCCTTTGAGATTGTAGCAGCTAGAGCGTTTCACAAAATACGTTTGGATGTTCAATGGCAGTGTATTTTTTTTAGCTCTGTACATAAGCAATAATATGTTGTAGTCCACTAAATCATAGAATTTCAACGAATTACTCTGTCTAAATAATTCATTCGATGGGTGATAGTGTTTTCTTGTTATAATTCTTATGATTTTTTCTGTAAAATAAAGATAGGGTTTGTGTTGCTTTTACATGCTTTACCCCATACATTAACACAGTAAATCAAATGTGGTACTATACAATAGATATAATGCCTTGTCATTTAATAAGTATCGAACTCTGTAAAAAATTGCTATTGTTTTGGATATTTTTGTTCCAACCAATTTTATGTGTTGTTTCCATGAGAGATTCTCATCAAATACGGCACCCAAAAATTTAACCTCATTGACTTTGCGAATCTCTGCATCTTCAATTAAAAATGGGATATTATATCATATAGTTTGTTTTTTCCAAGTTTAGTGATAATTTATTTTAATTTTGGGAGTTTGCCCAACCAGTTTACATGTGCTTTGTAGACTTGGAAAAGGCATTCGACCGCGTCCCTCGGGGGGTTCTGTGGCGGGTACTCCGGGAGTATGGGGTACCAGGCCCATTGATATGGGCTGTTAGGTCCCTGTACGACCGGTGTCAGAGCTTGGTCCGCATTGCCGGCAGTAAGTCAGGCTCGTTTCCGGTGAGAGTTGGACTCCGCCAAGGTTGCCCTTTGTCACCGATTCTGTTTATAACTTTTATGGACAGAATTTCTAGGCGCAGCCAAGGTGTTGAGAGGATCCGTTTTGGTGGCCTTAGAATCGCTTCTCTGTTTTTTGCAGATGATGTGGTCCTATTGGCTTCATCAGCTCGTGATCTACAGCTTTCGCTGGAGCGGTTTGCAGCTGAATGTGATGCGGCCGGGATGAGGATCAGTTCCTCCAAATCCGAGGCCATGGTCTTGAGCCGGAAAAGGGTAGCGTGCCCTCTCCGGGTCGGGGAGGAGGTCCTTACCCAAGTGGAGGAGTTTAAGTATCTCGGGATCTTGTTCACGAATGAGGGAAAACTGGAGCGTGAGATCGATAGGCGGATAGGTGCAGCGTCCGCAGTGAAGCGGGCGCTGTACCGGTCTGTCGTGGTGAAGAGAGAGCTGAGTCAAAAGGCAAAGCTCTCAATTTACCGATCGATCTACGTTCCCACCCTCATCTATGGTCATGAGCTTTGGGTTATGACCGAAAGAACAAGATCTCGGATACAAGCGGCTGAAATGAGTTTTCTCCGCAGGGTGGCTGGACTCTCCCTTAGAGATAGGGTGAGAAGCTCAGTCATCCGGGAGGGACTCGGAGTAGAGCCGCTGCTTCTCCACATCGAGAGGAGCCAGTTGAGGTGGCTCGGGCATCTGGTTAGGATGCCTCCTGGACGCCTCCCTGGTGAGGTGTTCCGGGCATGTCCCACCGGGAGGAGACCCAGAGGAAGACCCAGGACACGCTGGAGGGACTATGTTTCTCGGCTGGCCTGGGAACGCCTTGGGATTCCCCCAGAGGAGCTGCTCCAAGTGGCTGGGGAGAGGGAAGTCTGGGCCTCCCTACTTAGGCTGCTACCCCCGCGACCCGACCCCGGATAAGCGGAAGAAAATGGATGGATGGATGGATGATCAATTATAGTTGCGCTATGGGTTGTGATCCTTGTTGGCTTCAATATTGATGGGTAAAGATTTAAAGTTTGCATAGAGTCCAAAAATGTACTAACATTATTGGAGTCAGTACTTCTCCCCAAATCAATATTAAAGTTACCACATATGAAAATTGTTTTATGACAACTTTTATTTAGTATTTCCACAATTTTATCTGTGAATAAATCAATATTTAAACCCGGTGGTCGATATACACAACTTACTATAATATTTCTGTCATAATTATTTAATACTTCAATTGTTATCATCTCAATTATATTATCTTCAATATTGACATATCCTTGAGCGTATTCTCCGGCGTATAAGTCGCACCTTTTTGCACCTTTTTGCCCACATTTCTAAGCCCTGCGACTTATAGGCCGGTGCGACTTATACGTCGATTTTTCCAACATTTTGGTCATAATGTGACTTTGGTCAAAAGCTCCAAAAATGGTGCAGTACCAGTTTCGGCCGCTATGGGCGCTAAGAAACCCTTTACAGTACCTACACTGTTGACATCTGCCTGGTCCAAAAATGGTGCAGTGACACAGAAGATGAAGACTTCAATGGTTTTGAATGAATAAATAAAAGCCATAAAATAAATACAGTATCTGTTTCTGTCATCATTTTAAACTGAGACACGTTTTTTACTGTAATGTCAGCTAATAAAAATATATTTCTATGTGTTTATCTTTAAAGATAAATGATGAAAGACACAAAATATACCAAACAAATGTTCATTTATTAATGAAGACACATAAAACAAAATACTGTAGTTTTAATGTGATAATCTTGTCAAAAGTCCTTCTAAAAAATTTGGCAGCCAGTCCAAAATAATGTTCATTTATTAATGAAGACACATAAAACAAAATACTGTAGTTTTAATGTGATAATCTTGTCAAAAGTCCTTCCAAAAAATTTGGCAGCCAGTCCAAAATAATGTTCATTTATTAATGAAGACACATAAAACAAAATACTGTAGTTTTAATGTGATAATCTTGTCAAAAGTCCTTCCAAACAATTTGGCAGCCAGTCCATTTTGGGCAAAACACCAGCTCACGTGAGGTGCGACCTATAGGCCGGTGCGACTTATAGGCCGGTGCGACCTATACGTTGATTTTTCCATTTAATTTGGCATATTTGGCTGGTGCGACTTATACTCCGGTGCGACTTATAGGCCGACGAATACGGTAGTTTACATTTGATTGTTTTATTCACAAATAGCGCTACATTATTTAGCCATGTTTCTGTCATAGCTAATGTAGAGAAAGTTCTATTTAACTGCATTAAGTAATCAGTTATCTTGGAAAGATTTGCATTGATACTCCTGCTATTAAACCAGAGATTGGAGAGCCCGACGCAAAGTCCCCAGGCTCCGCTTCCTCAGTGGAAGACGTGCCAGTAGGATTGAGGAGGTCTTCGAAGTATTCTGTCCACCGACTCACGACATCCCGTGTTGAGGTCAACAGCACGCCATCCCCACCATAAATGGTGTTGGTCGCGTACCGCTTTCCCCCCCGAGACGTCGGATGGTGGACCAGAATCGCGTCGGAGCCGTACGGAAGTCATTCTCCATGGCCTCTCCGAACTCCTCCCACGCCCGAGTTTTTGCCTCAGCAACCACCCGAGCTGCATGCCACTTGGACTGTCGGTACCCATCTGCTGTTTCAAGGTTATATATTTTTGTTTCTAGTTCAGTATTGTCAAGGCTGCGAATTATCATGAATTTTTATCAATACATATCCATTTCTTGTCCATGTTGATGTAATTTTTTTTGTTGCCTTAGTAACCTTTCCTCCTTTGCTATGGTGGCATTCTTTTTCATTAGATGTTCATTGATATATATCTTTGTACCTTTTAGTTTTTTTTTTGCTTGAAATAACACATTATTCCTTAATCTCCTACTAATAAATCTGACCACTATATTTGGTTTGTTTTTGTCCTGACCAGGCAGTGTGTAACAAATTGAAAGATCCTCATGTACAATATTAATGTCCTTTTCTTGAAGATGGAGCACAACCTGATCCTCCAAGGTTTGTAATTCCTGCAGAGAAGCATCTTCAGTTGTTTCTGGACCTTTTAGAGCTTTGGAAAAGGACTTAGGTTTTATTTTCAAACCAGATATTATCAGGTTTTCTTGTCTGTTGTTTCTTTTCATATCATCCATCTTTTTCTCAAGTTCAAATATTTTTGATCTTTTTCAGTAATTTGCAGTCTTAGAAGTTTCACCTCTTCAAATAAACCAATTAATTGTTCTTGTTTTGATGTTAACTTGGTTAGTTCGGTGCTCATAAAGTTCAGAGACTTTTTAATGTCATCCATGTCTTGCTCCCCTTGCTCATCCAAGTGTTCTTTTTTTGTGCATCTGGATTTATTTGACATTGTTATATACCGGTACTCACTTTAAGAAACACTATTATTTGCTGACCCAGTGTCTCCTACTCGACTTCCAATGCGAGGCTGCCCTCCTGTGGTTATCAGTGGCCGCCACACTCAATAAATGTAGAAATGTAAAAAGAAGAGGAAAACATAATCCACACTGCTCCAGATGATCATAGAATCCTCATTGAAACCAACAAGAACTTCTTGTTCAACAGTTCACTATAATTCAGTTTGGGGAAGCAGTCCATGGAGGACAGAATTCATGACGAGATCCATAACACAGTTAAAACGCTGGAGCAAAGTGTCTGTACGTCACCTGTCAGCCCACTGAACCAAGTGTTGCAACAGTTTCTCTACTGTTGTTGAACATTGCCTAATTTGATCTCAGTGAATAAAAGTGTGTAAATAGGGAACTATAAATGTTGAATGTGTGATATATTTATGCCTGGGAAGGGTCCAACCTTATCAGTGAATTCAAAATAAAGACCATTTAACAGTTAATTCCAATTGCACCTCTCAAATCACTGAAACAGAGGGACAAACTATGAGACACAACCTGTGGTCAAAAAGTCAAAACTTTACCTCATGTCAGCTTGTTTGTTGTTTCGTTTGTTTGTTTGTTTGTTTGTTTGCTTTTTTGGGAAGAACTGGTTTATTTATTTATTTTTTCACCAAAGCTTTACAACAGTGGTCTTCAATTGTAAGTGAGGATACAGTTTCTTCAAGGAAAAGTGTATTTAAATTATGTTTTACTGACAGCCATGATTGTCATTGTCATTAATGTCATTTGGTAAATTTATGACACTCAACACCTTATGACAAATTTACTTTATGTTATATTTGTCATAAGGTGTTGAGTAAAATAAAAATGCTGACTCAATCATGAATAAAAATAAGTGAAAAACTGCTAGAAATTAAATTAATTTACTGTGTTTTCTCATTATTCTATGGTTTTCTTGACTGAAGCTGTTAAACAGATGTAACGTCTGCCATTTGTCTTTCTCCACTCCTCTGGGCGATTTTGATTTACTAAAATGCCCAACTTTCCTAAACATTAACCTCTGTTTGAATCAAGTGTTTAATGTTCGTTCTTTGTGTCACTGCTGTTTGGTAGGGGTGATTCTGGCGGATTATGGGCAGAGCTGGAAGGAGCATCGCCGCTTCGCTCTGATGACTCTGAGGAACTTCGGTTTGGGGAAGCAGTCCATGGAGGACAGAATTCATGACGAGATCCGTTACACAGTTAAAACCCTGGAGCAAAGTGTTGGTACGTCACCTGTCAGTCCACTGAACCACACGTAGAGTGTTGCAACAGTTTCTGTACTGGTGTTTGAGTTTCTGTGGAGTGCTATGCTAGGTAATCTGTTTGAAATATTCTACAGGTGAGACCTTCCATCCTCAGGTGATGTTTCATAATGCGGGCTCCAACATCATCTGCCAGGTTCTGTTTGGTATGCGCTACGAGTACGATGACAAGATGATCAAAACCATTGTTCAATGCTTCACGGAAAATTCCAAAATAGCCAACGGCCCATGGGCCATGGTGAGTCTGTAAGGTGATCAAACTGAGTCAGATCCTGAATTATGACCGGTGGGTCACCGGTGCCCATGTTCAGCAATCACTGTGCGAGGGGTAGGGTACACCCTGGACAGGTCGCAAGTCCATCACAGGGCCACATAACGAGACAAACAATCATTTACTCTCTCACTCACACCTAGGGACAATTTAGAGTTACCAATCAGCCTAACATGCATGTTTTTGGACTGTGGAAGGAAACCGGAATACCCGGAGAAAACCCACGCATGCACGGAGAGAACATGGAAACTCCACCAAGAAAGGACCCTGGACTGGGATTTGAACTAGGGACCTGCTCGCTGAGAGGCAGCAGCTCTACCAGTTGCGCCACCGTGTTGCCATAATAGAGATATTCATACCCAGAATTCTCTAACACAGGCTGAGGCAGGTACAATGTGGACAACAAAATACTGTTCACAGCTTAAAGGTGCAGTCTGCAGTTTCTGTATTGCAGTCTGTAAGTTTTCTAAAAAATATATATTTAACATATTTCTTCACTCGGTCACTATCTCCTGACAGACTGATGTTAGACAAAGTAATCTCTGAAAAAATCTATATTCCCCTTGCTTCTCCATGTGTTACTAAAAGCAATTTTAACTTCCCACAGTGATCCGAGTTTTTAACCAGCCAATAAAAACAGAGCTTCTCACTTCTCACGCTCCTAACCCACGCCCCCGCCTGTCCCAGCCCCCGCGGCCGCAGGTTCTCGTTGAAATAATTGCAAAGCAATGCAAAACTGTTTTGTATGTGACACAAATGTATTAAATTCCCCTTCTTCATCCCTGATCTGGACTTTTCTTTTGTTTTTTTTTGCCAAAAGTCAAGTGATCGCTTCCTCCTCCGCTGACTCCATGACTGAAATGAGGAAATGAATGAATTTGTCACGAGCGAATTAAACTCGGGTTCAACGTGGCTGCGCGAGGCTCAGCAGATTTCATGGTGTTCTGGTGTGCTGGACCAGCGCTCCATGTTTTTATTTTATTTTTTAGAACGTTTTATTAACATATAAACACAGAACTTCGCAGCGGCTGCCACAGGACATGCAGTGGAGGCGGAGCTAAGAAGGCAGAGCTGAATTTCAGCAGAGGAAGGGGGAGCAGAGCCATATATTGCTCTGAGTGGGGAGGGACCAGAATGCTTTCCCTGTTGAAAATTTTTCTAAGTGCTGCGTTCTACAAAAACTGCAGAGTGCACCTTTAAACATGGTTTTGTAAGCTGTGGCTGCCTAGCTATCCAGATATGAATAAAGTTAAAGAGGGATGTCTTTGAACTTTGAGGTTTGGTTGCAAGTTCAATTCAGTGAGACTGAACAGAATATTTGCCTTTTTTTCACCCCCACACAATTTCTAATTGGTCAAGTATCCAAAATATTGTACTTTAATTATTAAGCTTTATAAAATTTCAGTTTTACAATAAATTGTACAACAAGAAAATCAAGTCAAGTCATCTTTATTTATAGAGCACAGTTAAAACAGATAAACTGTTATCAAGGTGCTTCACAAACAACATAAAAGAGATTTAAAAAATACAGAAACAGTAACACACACTAATGGTAAAACTATGAAATTAACAGCAGTAAAAATATAATAAAAATGTATAAGAACAGTATTAAAATGAAAACAGAGGGTTCGTAAAGCAACGGTACAACTCTGAGTGGCTGAAGAATGTGTTCAGGATGAGAATTTTTGTTGTTTACATTCTAATATTGGATGAAAACTAAATACTTTAAATGCTTTTAATGTTTTATGCAGAATCAAAATGCAATATATTTGGAAATATTTCAATTAATATATTTTTTTCTTTACAGCTCTATGACTCTCTTCCTCTGATTCGAAACCTGCCATTGCCATTCAAGAAGGGTTTTAAAAATGTAGAGGTAAAAAGATTTGCCCTCAACTGTTTCTTATTAACACATTGTCCTTTATTTCTTTAGTTATTTTCTTCTGATTGTGTCTTGATCTATGAAATAAGTTCAAATTTACATTCCTGACCAAGTCTACATCAACAATTTTATGTACAATTTATTTACAAAAAAACTCTACAGTAGAAGAGATGCCCTGGGTGGCTGATTCCTCCCTTCTGGGTGCTTCAGATCCAGGATAGTCCAGTTCTTTAGCAGAGTTTCTTTTTCTCTGTGCAGAAAGATGTCCAGCCATCCTGAGAAGTTTCTGTAGAATCATTTTTCAGTCAAATCACAAACACAGCAGTCTCTTTGTGCTGCTGCAGACATAAATAACACATTTTAATAGTCTAAGAATGAAGACTAACAAAATAAAAGCTTGTTAGGTTGAAGCATTGTCAGCCCATTTACACAGCTTTAGTCTCCTTTAACACTCTGTTGCAGTCAAATTGTTATGTCTTGCACCTTTCTTTTGAGCATCTTCTTCTTCTTTCGGCTTTTCCCTCTTCAGTGGTTGCCACAGCGAGTCATCCTCCCCCACTTCACTCTATCCTCTGCATCCTCTGCATCCTCTGTCCTCACTCCAACTACAGTATTTTCTGGTGTATAGGTCACACCTGTGTATAGGTCGCATTGTCCAATTATCACCAATAGATTGGAAAACTCCGTAGATAGGTCGCACTGGTGTATAGGTCGCACCTACGTTTAGCTCTGCTGCAAATGTCTGCCACAGGAGCGCACAGCAAGGCTTTTAAGAAGATTAACACTTAAAAACAATTATTTGTTTGATAAAAATTATAGCAAATATATGTCTGAGCTGAACTTTTCCTTAATAAATGAACGTAATTGTGAAATGAGCTGGATTTAAAAATTTGTTTCACCGAAAGTGATAACAAGCCATATATAGGTCGCACCTAAGTATAGGTCGCAGGCCTTGAAAAAAACATAAAAAGGTGCGACCTATACATCGGAAAATACGGTACCTTCATGTCCTCTCTAACTGCATCCATATATCTCCTCTTTGACTTTTTTCTGGCAGCTGCATTTCTAACATCCTTTTACCAATATACCCACTGTCCCTCCTCTGGACATGTCCAAACCATCTCAGTCTGGTCTCTCTAACTTTATTTCCCAGTTGTTCAACATGTGCTGTATCTCTGATGACCTCATTCCTAATCTTATCCATCCTCGTTACTCCTAGGAGAACCTCAGCATCTTCATTTTTGCCACTTCCAGTTCTTTCTCCTGTCTTTTTGTCAATGCCACTGTCTCCAGACCATACAATATAGCTGGTCTCACCACTGTCTTGTAAAATGTTTCCTTTGATCTTTGCTGACACCCTTTTTGTCACAAATCACTCCTGAAACTTTTCTCCATCCACTCCATCCTGCCTGGACTATCCTTTTCACTTATTTACCACACTCCCTATTTTCCTAGATAGTGGACCCCAAGTACTTGAAGTCCTGCACCGTTTTTACCTCTGCTCCTGGTAGCCTCACTGTTCCACCGGCTTCCCTCTCATTCACATTAATGTACTCTGTCTTACTACGACTGACTTTCATTCCTCTTCTTTCAAGTGCATACCTCCACTTCTCAAAGTTCTCTCCCACTTGTTCCCTGTTTTCACCACAGATCATAATGTCATCTGCAAACATCATAGTCCATGGGAATTCCTGCCTGACCTCAACTGTTAGTCAGTCCATTACCAGAGCAAACAAGAAGGGGCTCAGAGCCGATCCTTGATGAACTCCCACCTCCTCCTTGAAGCTATTTGTCACTCCTAGAGCACATGTCCTTTTTAAAACTATTGACTCTGTCCTGAAGACCCCACAACCTATCTGCCTGTGGAAACCTCTATACTTTGTAATGATTTCCTGCAATTTTTTATAATTAAGGTTGTTACCACAAGGGCCTTATTTCAGTCCCTGCTTTTGACCCCTCCTGCTTGGTCCCAACCAGTGACTCTGACCCTTTTAGAGGATGTGGTCAGCCATATTAAGCCATCAGGTTCCCCTCGTGACCTTGTCCCCCCTCGGCTTTTAAAATAGGTGTTTTCCAGCATCAGGCAGGTGTTCCTGGCTAGTCTAGACCAAAATGTCTTGGCTAATTTTAGGCCCATCTCCAAGCTGCTTTTTATTGCAAATATTTTAGAAAAAATTGTGTATTCACAGGTGAAATGTTTTCTGGATGAGCACAATATTCTGGAGGTTTTTCAGTCTGGCTTCAAAACACGCCACAGCACAGAATCAGCTCTAGTCTGAGATTTAGTGACATTCTTATAGCCAATGATTCTGGTGAACATGTGGTTCTTGTCCTGCTTGACCTAACCACTGACTTTGATACCGTGGACTACAACATTTTACTATCATGTTTACAGCACCAAATGGGTATCTGTGGTACTGCACTGAACTGGTTTAGATCCTCAGACAGAACCATGTGTATCAGCATAGCTGGTTCTGAAACATCCACTGCTCCTCTGTGTTTTGGGGTTCCACAGAGCTCTATTTTAGGTCCCCTACTTTTTTCCCTTTACCTGCTTCCATTGGGATCAGTCCTTATGAGATATTTTTTCACTGTTATGCTGATGATAGTCAAATTATATGCCACTAAAAAGAAAGATGCACACTAAATCAGGCCACTTCTGTTGCGTCTTGAAGACATCAAAGCCGGGATGTTTTTAAACTTCTTAAATTTAAATGAAAAGAAAACAGAAGTGATGGTGTTTGGTCCTAGTGGCTCTTGTGAACATTGCCCTGTTGATCTGGGTCCTCTGGAACAAAATGTAAAGAAAACTGTTTCTAACTTGTGTTTTAAAATGGACAGTGATTTTAAATTAGATTCCCAGATTGGTCAAGACCAGTTTTTATCACCTCAGACATCTGACTAAGGTAAAGCCCTTCCTCACAAAACAGCAGCTGGAAACAGTAATCCATGCCTTCATTACCTCTCGGCTGGATTACTGTAACACTCTTTAACTTGGAGTCAGCCAGTCCACTCTCAGACGTCTCCAGTTGGTCCTGAACGCTGCTGCTTGGCTTTTAATTGGAGTTCAAAAAAGGGAACACATCACCCCCACTCTGGCTTCACTTCCCTGGCTGCCTGTTCATTTTAGAGCTCATTTTAAGATTATTTTATTAGTTTTTAAAAGCTTAAATTGTCTTGCTCCATCCTACCTCTCTGATGCGCTCTGCATTGTTTTTATTGATCTTAATGTTTTAACAACTGGTTTATGTGTTTAAATGTTCTTGATTTTATATGCACAGCACTTTGTTGTAGCTGTGGTTGTTTTAAAGGGCTTCATAAATAAAGTACAGTATTTATTATTATTATTATTATTATTATTATTATTATTATTATTAAAGGGCTTTATAAATAAAGTAATAATAATAATTACTTTTTTTATTATTTAAATTTTTATTATTATTATTGCTACTACATCTCACCACTGTCCTGTTGTCCTCATACATGTCCTGTACCAGTATAATGCCGAGTACACACCAAACGCGTTTTGAGCAGCCAAAACAGCCAGTTTACATGCAAAGTCTATACAGTACATACTTTTCTGCCACTCCAGATTTCCTCATGCAATACCACACCTCCTCTCTTGGCACACTGTCATATGCTTTTTCTAGATCCACAAAGACACAATGGAGTTAAAAAAAAGGTCTGTAGGCTCAAAAAAATTGAGTTCTTTCTGACCCTCTCTGTACTTCTCTATCAGCATTCTCAAAGCCAAGATGGCATCTGTGGTGCTCTTTCTTGGCATGAAACCATACTGCTGCTCAAAGATAGTGACCTCTCATCCAAGTCTTGCTTCCACAACTCTCTACCAGATCTTCATTGTGTGGCTCATCAACTTAATTCTCCTGTAGTTACTACAACTCTGTACAAAGTACATCACCCTTCTTCTTAAAAATGGGCACCAGCACACTTCTACATTCCTAAGGCATTTTCTCACCCTCATGTATGCCATTGAATATTTGAGTCAAAAACCTCACTGCCATCTCTCCAAGACATTTCCAAACCTCCACTGGTATGTCATCAGGTCCTACTGTCTTCCCCTTCTTCAGTCTTTTAAGAGCTTTCTGGACTTCACCCTCACTAATCTTTCCCACTTCCTGGTCCACGGTTTCTATGGCCTCTACTCTTCTTTCTCTTTCATTCTCTTCATTCATTAGCTCCTCAAAGTACTCCTTCCATCTTCCAGTCACACTCTCCTCACTTGTCAGAACATTACGATTCCTATCTTTAATAAGCCTAACCTGCTGCACAACCTTTCCAGCCTGATCCCTCTGTCTTGCTAATTGGTACAAGTCCTTATCACCCTCTTTAGTGTCCAATCTCCCATACAGCTCTTCATACACCCTCTGCTTTGCCTTAACTACTTCCCTCTTTGCTCTATGTACTATTGCACAGTCACTGGTTGACTTTAAGAGCAGGTTGAAGACCTTTCTTTTTAATTTTATTGATTTTACTTGTTTTATCACTTGTTTTTTTACCTTTAATTTTGTTGCACTTTGTAGCACTTTGAGATTTTCATTAATGAAAAGTGCGTTATAAGTTAAATTCATTATTATTATTATTATTATTATTATTATGTCCCATCTCCTTATTTTCTTGTCTCCTCTCTTTAGTCCTCTCACTGTCATATGTCTTCTTGGCTATTCTCTTTCTTTGAACGTCGTCCTGCACTTCACTATTCCACCACCAGGTTTCATTATCCATTTTCTGTCCAGATGACACACCAAGTACCTTCCTACCCGTCGCTCTAATTGCTCTTGCTGTAGTAGTCCAGTCATTTGGAAGCTCTTTCTTACCACCCAGAGCCTTTAACAGCTCCTCTCTGAATTTCTCACAACATTCTTCCTTCTTCAGCTTCCACCATTTGGTCTTCTTCTCTGATTTTACTCTTTTTCTCTTCTTCGCAACAACAGTCATTCTACACACAACCATCCGATGCTGTCTGGCCACGCTCTCCCCTGCTACAACCTTACAGTCTCCAATCTCTCTCAGGTTTCCTCTTCTACACAGAATGTAGTCGATCTGCGTACTCCTTCCTCCACTCTTATAGGTCACTCTATGTTCCTCCCTCTTTTGGAAATAGGTATTGACTATAGCCATTTCCATTCTCTTGGCAAAATCCACCACCATCTGTCCTTCCTGGTTTCTTTCTTTGACACCAAACCTACCCATCACTTCCTCATCCCCTTTGTTTCCTTCACAACCATTCAGGTCTGCTCCAATCACCACTCTTTCCTCCCTGGGAATACTCTCTATCACTTCATCCAGATCTTTCCAAAACATATTTTTCTCCTCCCCATCACATCCAACCTGTGGAGCATAATCAATGATTATGTTTAGCATCAGACCTTCTACTTCAGACACATCACCCTATCTGTCACTCTCTTCACCTCTACTACATTCTTTGCCCACTCCTCCTTCAGGACCACTCCTACTCCATTTCTCGTTCTATCCACACCATGGTAAAAGAGTTTGAACCCTGCTCCAATGCTGCAAGCCTTGTTGCCCTTCCACTTGGTCTCTTGGACACATAAAACATCTACCTTTCTTCTCTGCATCATGTAAGCCAGCTCTCTACCTTTGCATGTTTGTTCCCACATTTAGAGTTGCAACCCTCAGTCCTACATTCTTCACTTTCCTCTTCTCCCTCTTGACACGTTTCCCTCCTCGTGGTCTTCGACTAACAGTAGCACGATTTCCGCCGGCACCGTTTGTCAACAGCACCGGTGGCGGTCGTTGTTAACCCGGGCCTCGACCGATCTGGTATGGTTTCGCTTTGATGAACTTGCATTATAGTTTTGGCAAAAGTGTTTTACATCATTACACGCCCTTCCGGACACAACCCTCACCATTTACCCGGGCTTGGGACAAGCACAAGAGATACACTGGCTTATGCTCCTTAGTGGCTGGTTGCACCTTTCTTTGGAGCATGAATGTTACAATTTCATTTGCTATTTTCAAATGTGGAGCTTATAGAAAATCTGTGAATTTATTTAATAACATTCAGAAACATTAGACTGTCATGCCTGAATGTACTCTTATTAAAAAACAATAATTCAAATTTTAAAGAGATGACAAAAGATTTAATAGAAATAAGCTGGAATGTCCACTAATATGAGTGATTCATGGTCTCCATCTTGCAACAACTTGTTTGTGTTGTATGTATGTAACAAGGTCAAAATGTAGCACTTTTCAAGATGGTGGCACAAAATCTTGTCTAATTAACATGGATAGTGCCACGGCTGTCCATACTTCTATTTTAGCAGGACAGCCAGAACCATCAGACTCAAAGAAAGATTCTTTCTCACAACATGAATCACATCAATTTAGTAAAGACTGTATGCGTGGAATAAACAATTTACCATATTTCCAATTTTAGATTTGTCAGAATCTTATCATCCGTTTGGTGGAAGAGTTCAAGAAGACCAGGGTTCCTGGAGAGCCTCGACACCTTGTTGACTGTTACCTGGATGAACTGGATAAGGTGGGTAAAGGAAATGTTAATGAGTAATTCATGTTCATCAGACAGAAGAGATGGATATGCTAATTTTAAAACTGAAGCAGAACACTTTATGGCTAAAGGTATAGCAAAAGCCTAGCTAAATGCAAGAAAAAACCTTAACTCTTAAATTTTTTTTTCAAAAACCAAGAGGGTGATGAAAAGCCACAAAAAAAAATTTATTTACTATTTTTAATAAGTATTAAATTGTTAATTAATTACCAATCAATAGGTGACAGATAATAACAAAAAGCTACCTAAATGTAGCCAACGGCTAGCTTAAAGCAGAAAAACGGTAGTTAAAAACCTTTAAAGTAGCTAAAGACTGAGCAAAAGCTAAAATAAGCAGAGTAACCAAAAAAGAAGCAAAATAAGACAAAAGTAACATAAAAACAGAATGAGTAGCCAAAGCAGTTTTTATTTATTTTTATGGATCAAATCTTTTCAAGAAACTAAAGACTAGGTAAAAGCTATTGAAGAAATTTAAACAGATTTTTATTGTAGAAATAATTGCAAATAATGTTTAATATTTCAAAAAGTTTTTTTTTTTTCTTTTGGCTGCTCCCTTCATTAGGGGTTGCCACAGCGAACTAACTCACACGAAGACTTGGCAATTTGTTTAGTTATTTTACACCAAATGCCCTTCCTGACAACCACAGACTACAGAGCTACCACAGCCCTCTGTGTGGAACAGAGAGCTGCTATCTAGGGCATCCAGAGGAGCAGATGGTGGGGGTTAAGTGCATTGCTCAAGGGGCCAGGATGGGGCAAATGAGGGTGGGGGCAGGTGTGGATGCCTCACCTATTCCACTCACATTTTTGATGTTGTCAATACAGGGAGTTGAACCTGCAATCTTCCGATGACAGGCCCACCTTCTGTAACCTCTGCACCACCACTCCCACGCTGCATTTTATGCAAATTTTTGCAATTTCAAAAAGTATAAAATAAAAACAAATAAAAAGTATCGAGCTTCTGAATGAGCTGGAAATTTTGTTTTATGAACGCCTAAAATAACCCAAATTTTGAATTTACCTTCCAACTATTGTTCTGTTTGCAGAAAGGTGATAGTAGTTCTTCATTTTCCGAGGATAAGATGATCATGTACATTCTGGACCTTCACTTTGCTGGAACCGACACTACCTCCAACACCCTGCTAACTGCATTTTTCTACTTGATGACTCATCCACATGTACAAGGTACGCCGGCATGTTTACATGAGCATGGGTATGCATTTTAGGTGGTCCGACCATTGTCGTTCCATCTTTAATGGTCCACAAAACGTTTAAATTATTTGAGGGGTAATTGCTTTGTAAGTAAACTACAGTAACCCTAAGATTCCCCCTGGGACTAATAATGTGTGTGTGTGGGGGGTGGGGGTGGGGGTTTCTATCTTTCTAAGGTGCCCAGAAGACTTGTCAAACAACTGTTTATGTTTTTGAAAGGTTTTTTTTGCCGTAATGTATTTTGGGGTTTGAAAGCCACTGGGTTGTCAAGTTTAGAAATGAAATGTCAATTTCGTTGAAACTCCCCGTTAGGGTCCACATATACCAGCAGGAGAGATACAGGAGATTGGCCCAAAAGATTTTGAAATGTATTTACAAAAACTCAAATTACTGCAATTCTGGGCCATAAAAGAGGTCAACAGAACAAAAATTAACTAAGGTACACAAATGGAAATCTAAAGCATCAGCTGACCCCTGATTGAGAAAAGAGTGAAACTTATAAAGTAGCTGATCAGGCCATTCTTACACAATGGGGGAAACAAATTAAAAAGAGTAAATTACAAATGGTGTTGGCATCAAAACATAATTTATCAAGTCGTGCTAAATAGTTACCTAAAATATAATCAAAAAAGGTGTTCAATACAGAAACAACTGGACTTTATTTGTAACAAAATATGTTTCGCTTCTCATCTGAGAGGCTTTGAATTGAGAAAGCCTCTCGGATGAGAAGCGAAACGTCTTCTGTTACAAATAAAGTCCATTTGTATCTGTATTGAACGCCTTTTTTGATTTTATCATGTCCTGGATGACTGAGAATCTTCACCAGCTCACCTAAAATATATTTACAATAAATTTTATCTAGACAAATATATATAAAAATAATCAAATGACAAGATTTAACTTCTCCCTCTGCAACATGGTACAGCCCAGTTAGACTGATATCTAGATGTGATGCAGCTGGGCTGTTCACAGTGAGTGGCAGGACAACTTCAGCAGCATCTCCACAGGAACTGGCAACTCAAAGAAACAAAAGTTAAATCATTGCAAATGACAAATAAATTGCAGCAAGAATTTACAAAGGAAGTTAACTAAATGTGTGTCCAAATATCAATCAATCAATCAATCACCTTTATTTAACCAGGTAGAGCCCGTTGAGATCGAGATCTCTTTTACAAGGGTGACCTGGTCAAGTGGTCAGCAGCACACGTCACATTGGCAATAGGCATAGTAAGCAACTATATCAAATGTTGCTAAAATATGAAAATTTGATTGTAAGGCAGATGGTCCTTCCTTTGCATGTCAACAAATAGTATTGACTGTCATGAGCAAACTACCGGTAGTTGATCCACTAAGAGAAGGTGCTGCTTATAAAGCTGAGATGGTTAATGTTTCAACAAAGATGAATCCATCCAGAGGGCTCAACCTTACTAGATTTATCTACAGTATCTGGATTATTGAGCAGTCATCAGGACACTTTTAGATGTTACTGTTGGAAATAAATTTTAGAAAGTCAGTTTAAGAGGATGTATTGTGTGCAGGCTGGAAAAGGTAAATACTGTACATCATCCTTAAAGCTTCAGTATGTAGCTTTTTTTATGAACATATTTCTTCACTCTGTCACTACCTCCTGACAGACTGATGTTAGCCAGGTAATCTCTGAAAAAAAAAAAAAAAATATTGTCCCCTTGCTTCTCCAGGTGGTAAATAAGCATTTCTAAAAAGAAAAGGTGACCCGCCATTTTCCAGCCAATAAAAACAGAGTTTGTAACCAGCCAATAAAAACAGAGCTTGAATTTGAATCAGCCAATAAAAACAGAGCTTGAATTTGAAATTCAACAGACCACAAGGGGGCAGAGCCATATATGGCTCTGAGGGGGAGGGATCAGAATGCTTTGCCTGTTGAAAATATTTGTAAGTGCTGCAGTTCTACAGAAACTGCATACTGAACCTTTAATGTCCATGCATTCTTTACAACCCGGCTGGACTACTGTAACGCGCTTTATGTTGGGGTCAGTCAGGCTTCACTTTTACGTTTCCAGCTCATCCAAAATGCTGCAGCTCGGCTATTGACAGGAACTCATAGGTTTGAGCATATTTCACCGGTTTTGCCCTCCCTTCACTGGCTCCCTGTCCATTTCAGAATGTATTTTTAAATTCTCCTATTGACATTTAAGTGCATTAATGGCCTTGCCCATATACCTATTTGACCTACTACAACCTTATGTTCCTTCTCCGGCTTTGAGATCATCTGACCATCTGCTTTTGGTTGTACCAAAACCAGGTTGAAGCTCAGAGGAGATCAAGCTTTTTCGGTCATTGGCCCTAAACTTTGGAACAATCTGCCCATCAACATTAGACAGGCTACTTCACTTCCTGTTTTTAAATGTCTCCTGAAAATACACCTGTATTCATTAAGATTTAACACAGTATGATCTGATTAATTATCCCACAGTTGCTCATTGTTTTTATTTATTTATTTATATGATTTTAATTTTATCTAGTTATTTTTTTAAATTGATGCTGTGATTTTATTGTTTAACACTTTGGTAACAGTTTCTGTTAAATGTGCTTTATAAATAAATTTGACTTGACTAATATCAACTGTGAAATTGTGAGGCTTACATATTTTATATTTATTTTTCAGAACAATGTCAGCAGGAGATAGAAATGATGCTGGAGGGGAAGGATCGAGTCAGTTTTGAAGACAGGCACAACATGCCTTACACGCAGGTAAAACAAATTAAAAACATCTGACACTAGTGTTAGACAATGAGATATTCTCACTGTATGTATGTGGACATTTGATACTATTGTGTATGCCAGCCTTTGCTCCTTCTCTTTCCCTTTTTAAGTGCACTTTAAAACAACACACATCAACAGCACATTTGGGGACGGGGGTGTATGTGTCGGGGTCTAGGTTTGTTCATTTTTTTTCCTTCTCTTTCTGACCCCCCTGGTTCTCTGGCGGCTACTGTATTCTGGGGGTTGGGTCCGGTAAAGTGACGGGCGATCGGGTGTTGTCTTGGACTATAGGGGGTTCGGGGCCTGGGGGTCGCCGTGGGCGGGACTGGCATTGCGCTCTCCCTGGGGCTGCTTGGGCTCGGGTGTCCTGTCCTGTCCTGTCGGCAGGGCGCGGGTTGGGCCGAATCTTGGATGTCTGCTACTCTCCACCCCAGAATGAATGGGGCTACCTCCTGGGTTCGGATGTGGGCTGCCCCATGTAGGGGGCAGGTACATGTCTTGGACCTGGGGGGTATAGAGTGTGTATCGGGATTATGAATGGAACGTGTCATTATTGTTTGTCTTTCTGTGAGTGAGGGTGAGGATGAGGGTGGATCTGAATGAGTGTGTCTGTGTATGAATGTTTGTCAGGCTGGGACTTGGGCTGCCCCCTCTCTGATACATCTGAGGCTACTCAGTGTCGCGCTCCTGCCGCGTGGCCCCCTGGTGGGTGTTCCTTTGCCTGCGGGCGTGCTTGGGGCCCTCACTGTCTGGGGTTGGGCGCTTGGGCGTATGTCGGTTCAGCCTGGTGGCTGTCTGGTGGGGCTTGGGTCTTCTGGTCCTGTCGGGTCTGGGCCTGAGGGGTGGGCGTCCCCGGTGCCCGGGCCTCGGTGACCGGCCCTGGGGCTACGTCGGTGCAGCGGGCTCCGGCGGGGGCCTGTGAATTTGTCGCTGTTGACCCCGGGGGGTCATTGTGTGTAGTCACTGGTGGGGCTTTTCCTGTTCTCCCCTTTGGTCGGATCTGGGGAGTTGGTGAGTGGCTCGTCCTGTTCGGGTGGCCCTGGGGACTCTGGGCTCGGGGTCCTTCTTGGGGTCTTGGGCTCTGGTTGCCCCTTTGCCTGCCTCGGGCCTTGGGGGGGGCGGATCTCTGATGCCTCACGGTTGCTATTGAATGTTCTATTGGAGGAAACTTTTTCACTTATGCATGCTCACAACCACACGCAAATGGATGCAGGGATGTATATGTAGATATATGCAGATATGTAGATGGGTATATGAATGAATATGAATGTATATGTATGTATACTGTATATATATTTGTAGGTATGGTATGTATATTTATGGAAATCTACTGCAAGGTCATAAATGTTATTAGTCTTTATGCATGTGTTGCTGTGTTCTGTCATGTACTTTGCAGGATTGCAGACGGAGGTTGGGTGTGTTTGCCTTGTGCCTTTTTGTGTATAATTGTTGTGTTTTTTTGTCTTACTTTCTGTCTTTCCTTTCCATTCTCTCTATTATAAAAAAAAATCATATCAGAGTGAGAGGATGGCTATAAGGTGAGAAGGGAGGCCATCTATAAAAGGGGAAGAAAAAAAAGGAAATCAGTTTGTTCAGCGTTTTATAAACTTGGACTAATATCAATAAAAACTTTGATTAGCCATATTTCATATAGTCCAGTACTAACATAGCACTTACTGGGTACATACTGGGTACATACTGAGTATGTATTAGGTACCGTACGTCCCTCGTTTATCGTGGGGGTCCATACCTTGAACACACGCAATAAGTGAAAAACTGCGAAATAGGAATTGTAATACAAGTAGTGAGTAGTGGTTTATATATGTATATATATCCATGGTGCATTGTTATTTAATATAATTTGGACATTGAAAGAAAATGCTTCCTGTTAACATAAACATATTCATCCTGTAATGGTGCTTTT
>JBBPBX010000366.1:92657-135867 GCA_038048925.1 Garcialebias charrua
TAAAACTATGTGCATGACCCGGTAGGTCTGGATGGCGCCTTGCAAGGCAGGCTACCACTACCGGTGTATGAATGTCTGAATGAATGGGTGGATGGCTGGTATTGTAAAGCGCTTTGGGGCTCCTCACAGGGGGCTGAAAAGCGCTATATAAATAAGCTCCATTTACCATTTACCATGTTAGCTTGTACTGTATTACTAGCTTGAAATACTTACAGTAGTTCATTCAAATTCATCCTGCTGCGTCGTTGTATCCAACCATGTTTACTGTCTCTCTTCAGGACTTTGTGAATATTATATTTACTTTTCACTTTGCATGCTTTTAGTATAGTTTGTTCTTTGATTTTTAGCAAGTCAAATCTGTTCTTCTCATCCTGAACACTTCATTGTACTGTTAACTCTGTGTTAACCTGTATATGACAAATAAACACAACTTGAACTTGATGGGGAGTTCCTCTCATCTCATTCTTGGCGAACACTGACCATGGATAGCAGAACAGCTCAGTCATGGCCCAGAAACACATCAGGAGGTCAGATGATGCAAACCTGGGGGAAAAAAAACAAGTGTTCATATTTTCCTACATAGCGTAAAAAACCAAACAGAGAATTCTTTATGAGAGTTATGCTTTAAAATAAATAATTACATCTCAGGAAATAAAAGTTTAATTGAAGTGAAACAGTTCTGGTTTGTTCTGGTTTCATATTAAAAGAAACTGCAGAGAATATTTCAGAGGTGTAACAGCACTGAAGTTACTAAGAGTTTACAAACACATTTACAGATTAGAAAACATATGTTAAAATTTGAATATTATTTTAAAAGTATGTAGTTACAAACTTTTATCAAATCACTCATTACTCCAACACCAAATCTACAAGTGCAGGGTCTGTGTGTGCAGGAGTGATATTCATATTTCTTACTGATGTAAGGATTGGCTTCTTTCATCCCCCTCTGTTAGTCAGTTCCTAGTAGTCAGTTAGTTTAATTAGTTTCCCTTCCAGTTTAGGCTTCCTTCGTCCCCCTTTGTTAGTCAGTTCCTAGTCAGTTAGTTTATTAATTTCCCTTCCAGTTTAGTCATGTTTATTCACTCTTAGTTTTACCTCCAGTTCTGTCCCTAGTTACTTTCATGTTTTAGGTTAGTTTTCCGGTCCTGCTCTGTGTCTCTAGTTGAGTGTCTCCGTTGATTGTCCCCAGGTGTCTGTGATCATGTCTCGTCATAGCTGTGTGTATATAAGCCCTGTCTGTGTCTCATTTCATTGTTGGTGCATAGTTTGGTGTAGTCTGGTAAACCCTCATGTCTCTCGCCACAGCTCCTGTGAGTATTGCTGCCACGACAGCCTTGTTTATTTTGTTATTAAAACTATTTATTTTACGATCTCTTGCCTCCTGTGTTTCCGTCTGCGCCACTGGGTTTTAACACGCTGAGTGAAACCGTGACAACTGAGAGCTGCAGCTGTTGTTGTGTTCTCCTCCTCGCTGTCCTCTTTGCTTCTTCTCCCAAACCCCCGGTTATGGAAGGGAGAATTATTCCACTCGAACAATGCAGGTACAGCTCCTTTTTAACCACTGTTTGATGCTGGCTCTTGAATATTCTGAGGTTTAAAACGCCGGCTACAAACCCGAGTGTTAGCTTTAAAGGCTAACTCGGTTAGCCACGAACTGTGGCATTAAATGTAAAAAACTAAGCGCTCTATTGTCCCTGCTATTCACTGGACACAACGGCACACAACAAATCTCTCTTTTTGTACCAGTAGCTCGCAGATAATTTACCTTTTGTGTCTTTCATGGTCTGGTTCTAGAATCTACCGCTAACAACAACTGCAGTGGACCGGGACCGGAAGTGCAATGTATGTCCTACATTTTAACGGAAGTACGTCACCACTACCCGTGGCATGTAGCCTATTGAACAACTTGTGTCTTCTGGATGAAGCCGTGAGACATCGGAAAAAAAGGCATTAGGTGGATGCAGTATTTTTATTTTTGTACATTTTGAACTTCTTACTTTCCTATTAAACATTTTTTATTAAACATTTTTGGTGTCATTGAACAATAATTTCCTAAACATATTTTGCAATGTTAAGTGTGTACAGTACAGTGTTTGCTTAAAAACATACTGGAAGTTAAGAATATTTTCCATTTGCATTTGACCTTTAAAGAATCATAAGAAAAAGATTATTAGATTTGAACAGCGATCCATCCATCCATCCATCCATCCATCCATCCTGATGTCGGGTCGTTGGTGCAGCAGCATTCCCCGGGATGTATAGACATCAACATCAATCTGATTAAGCTGTTCTTGGATGCCCATAAGTTTCCTGATCAACAAACATTTAATTATTAATACTTTGTTTTTATGTTTAAAGAAACAAGCTTTTCATGTGTAAGGGACCGTTTAAACCAAATTATCCATTTGCATTTAACTTTGAATTATCCCTAACAAAATATTACGTTTAAATTTAATGAAATACTAAATTTTAATGTTACAGGGCCAATTAAAACCTAATTAATTCCTAATCTGTAGCTTACTGTAAAAATAGTGTGAAACATCTTTATTATAAAGAAACATAAAATGGAAAACACATGGGTTTAAAACAAGCAGAAAAGGCAAGAAAATAAGATTATGACTTTGGTTTAAAAGTTAATTCTCAAAGGGAACTCCACTATAGCAAGTAAATAGCTCAAGGGACATTACCACCACCAGGTGGTGAGACGAGGTCCTGCAGGGTGTTCTTCTTCTAATGTGTAGTGGTGTATAGTAAATAGCTTTAGGGAACACTACCGCCACCACGTGGTAAGACGAGTAGGATTCTAGACACCGCCCACAGAAGGGGTCCAGAAGTTTAATGGAAACCCAACTAATGTGAGCCGATCCGAATTGAACCAAACTGATCCGATCTGCACCGAGCGGGTGGAAAAGGGGCATTAAACTCCTCCACTTGGGGCAGGACCTCCTCCCCGACCTGGAGAGGGCACGCTACCCTTTTCCGGCTCAAGACCATGGCCTCGGATTTGGAGGAACTGATCCTCATCTCAGCCGTATCACACTTGGCTGCAAACCGCTCCAGCGAAAGTTGTAGATCACGACCTGATGAAGCCAATAGGACCAAATCATCTGCAAAAAACAGAGAAGTGATTCTAAGGCCACCAAAACGGATCCCCTCAACACCTTGGCTGCGCCTAGAAATTCTGTCCATAAAAGTTGTGAACAGAATCTGTGACAAAGGGCAACCTTGGCGGAGTCCAACTCTCATAGGAAACGAGCCTGACTTACTGCCGGCAATGTGGACCAAGCTCTGACACCGGTCGTACAGGGACCTAACAGCCCATATCAAAGGGCCTGGTACCCCATACTCCTGGAGTACCCCCCACAGAACCCCCGAGGGACACGGTCGAATGCCTTCTCCAAGTCCACAAAGCATATGGAAACTGGTTGAGCAAACTCCCACGCACCCTCTAGGACCCTGCTGAGGGTGTAGAGCTGGTCCAATGTTCCACGACCAGAACGAAAACTACACTGCTCCTCCTGAATCGGAGGTTCGACTATCCAATGGACCCTCCTCTCCAGAACCCGAATCGACCTAACCAGGGAGGCTTAAGAGTGTGATCCCCCTATAGTTGGAACATACCCTACGGTCCCCCTTTTTGAATAGGGGAACCACCACCCCAGTCTGCCAATCCAAGGGAACTGCCCCCGATGTCCACGCGATATTGCAGAGTCGCGTAAGCCAACACAACCCTACAACATCCAGAGCCCTAAGGAACTCCGGGCGAATCTCATCCACCCCTGGAGCCCTGCCACCGCGGAGCTTTTTAACCACCTCGGTGACCTCAGCACCAGAGATTGGAGAGCCCGACCCAAAGTCTCCAGGCTCCGCTTCCTCAGTGGAAGACGTACCAGTAGGATTGAGGAGGTCTTCGAAGTACTCCGCCCACCGACTCACAACATTCCGATTTGAGGTCCGTAGTACGCCACCCCCACTATAAATGGTGTTGGTTGGTTGCGTACCGCTTTCTTCCTTTGAGATGCCGGATGGTGGACCAGAATTGCCTCGAAGCCATATGGAAGTCATTCTCCATGGCCTCTCCGAACTCCTTCCACGCCCAAGGTTTTGTCTCAGCAACCACCAGAGCCGCATGCCATTTGGACTGCCGGTACCTATCGGCTGCTTCCGGGGTCCCACAGGCCAAAAAGGTCCAATAGGACTCCTTCTTCAGCCTGACAGCATTCCTCACCGCCGGTGTCCACCACTGGGTTTGAGGGTTGCCACCACAACAGGTACCAACAACCTTGCAGCCACATCTCCGATAAGCTGCCTCGACAATAGAGGCGCGGAACATGGCCCACTCGGACTCAATTTCCCCCGACTCCCACGGAACGTGTTCAAAGCTCTCCCGGAGGTGGGAGTTAAAGCTCTGTCTTACGGGAGACTCTGCCAGACGTTCCCAGCAGACCCTCACAATACGTTTGGGTCTGCCAGGTCTAACCGGCATCCTCCCCCACCATCGGAGCCAACTCACCACCAGGTAGTGGTCAGTTGACAGCTCCGCCCCTCTCTTCACCCGAGTGTCCAAGACATGTGGCCGCAGATCAGATGAGACAACAACAAAGTTGATCATCGAACTAAGACCTAGGGTGTCCTAGTACCAAGAGCACATATGGACACCCTTATACTTGAACATGGTGTCCGTTATGGATAATCCATGACGAGCACAGAAGTCCAATAACTGAACACCACTCGGGTTCAGATCAGGGGGGCCGTTCCTCCCAACCACACCCCTCCAGGTCTCACTGTCATCGCCCACATGAGCGTTAAAGTCCCCCAGTAAAACAAGAGAGTCCCTAGGAGACGCACTCTCCAATACCCCCTCCAAGGACTCCAAAAAGGGTGGGTAATCTGAGCTGCCGTTTGGCACGTAGGCACAAACAACAGTCAGAGCCCGTCCCCCCACACATAGGCGAAGGGAGGCTACCCTCTCGTTCACCGGGGTGAACCCCAACATACATGCACCAAGATGGGGGGCAACAAGTAAGCCCACTCCTGCTCGGCGCCTCTCACCAGGGACAACTCCAGAGTGGAAGAGTGTCCAACTCCTCTTAAGGAAACTGGTTCCAGAGCCAGAGCCATGCGTTGAGGTGAGTCCGACTATTTCTAGCCGGAACCTCTCAATCTTACACACTAGCTCAGGCTCCTTTCCCACCAGAGAGGTGACATTCCACGTCCCAATGGCCAGCTTCTGTAGCCAAGGATCAGACCGTCAGGGTCCCCGCCCTCGGCCACCACCTATCCCACATTGCACCCACCCCCTTTGGCTCCTTCCACAGGTGGTGAGCCCATGGGAAGGGGGGCCCATGTCTCCTCTTCGGGCTGTGCCCGGCCGGGCTCCATTGGTAAAAGCCTGGCCACCAGGCGCTTGCCAGCGTGTCCCACCTCCGGGCCTGGCTCCAGAGTGGTGCCCTGGTGACCCGCGTCCGGGCGAGGGAACATTGTTTCCATTAATTGAACTCATCATAGGGGTCTTTGGGCTGCACTTTGTCTGGTCCCTCACCTAGGACCTGTCTGCCTTGGGTGACCCTACTAAGGACATGAAGCCCCTGATAGCATAGCTCCTAGGATCATTGGGACACTCAAACCCCTGCACCACAGTAAGGTGGCAACCCAGGGAGGGGATAAAACAAAACAAAAGCAAAAAAAATAATAACATTACATTACCTTTATGGATGGGGCAGGGGAGTGAAGGCATGCTTATTGTGGAGAGGGTGATGTTTCCATGGAATGCTGCCTTGCTACAGCAGAAGTAGATGGCAGTTCTTATGTTGCTAAAGGAGATCCAGGAGGGGGCGCTGTTGATCCAGCAGCAACAGCATAGGTAGACGGCACAGCATCTGTTGCAGTCCTCTGTACCATCTTAAAGTAATGCTACATGCTGCTCTGTACTGTATCCCTCTTCTTCTCCTCCAGGATCTCCATGAAGCATGTAAGGCAATCCATGACCCCTCTGGAAACCCTGGCGTACCTCTCCACATCAGGATCCTGAGCCTCAAACAAAGCCATCGTGTCCTGCAAACTCCGGAAAGCTTTAGCCAAGCCTTGCCTGGTGAATTTCTTGGCCTCTGGGCTTGGCGTAACGTCCTCTTCTTCCTCCTGGATGATCTGCTTCTCCAGTTAGATCAGGTCCTCGGTAGATAACTCCTCTCCATGTGATGCCAGCAGCTCCGTGATATCCTCCTCCTCAAGCTCCAAGTCCAGTGACCTGCTCATCTCCACCACATCCTGAATGACATTGGTCACTGACTCCTAGGGCACAGGTGAAGCCTGAACAAACTGGGGACAAAGTTTTTTCCACACTCCATTCAGGCTGCTTGGCTTCACCCGATCCCAGGGGTGATTAATGTTCTCCATAGCATCTAGGATGCTGTATTTCTTCCAGAATGCTTTCAATGTCAGCTCCTTGTCTTTTTCTGTCGCCTCCAAAGCATCACTGATGACCCTTTGCAGGTAGTAGGCTTAAAACTTGGAGATGACCCCCTGGTTCATGGGCTACAAAAGTGAAATGGTGTTGGGTGGAAGGTAGACGACCTTCAAATCAGGGTGAAGGTCGTCCAGATGTGCAGGGTGGCCAGGTGCATTGTCCAACAGTAGCAGTACTTTGAAGGGAATGCTGTTGGAGGTGCAGAACTGCTCGACAGCTGTCGCAAAATGATTGGTGAACCAGTCCTCGAAAACAGCCAGTGTCACCCATGCCTTTCTGTTTGCCCTCCATATCACTGGCAACTGAGCTTTATCAATCCTCCTGAAGGCCCTGAGATTCAAGGTCTAGTACACCAACATCTGTTGCAGCTTACAGTCCCCAGCAGCATTCCCCCCCAAGCAGCAACATCAGATGCTCTTTGCCCACTTTGTGGCCTGGAGCTGTTTTTTTCTCCTTTGCAATGTACATGCGGTCGGGCAAACGCTTCCAGAAGAGTCCAGTCTCATCCACCTTGAAGACCTGCTGCGCTGTGTAACCCCCCTTCGTAATTATTTCAGCCAACGTGTCTGGAAACTCTTGTGCTGCCTCGACATAGCCGCTGGCAGCCTCACCTTGTTGAAATGAACACAGACATGTGGATGTCAAGATGAAGCTGATGTAACATACCTGTAATAAAAAGAGAAATGAAACACAGACAACAAAATGTCCTCCTTACCTTGGATTTTGATGTTGTGAAAGTTGGCTCTCTCCTTAAATCTTTGAAACCACCCACGGCTCGCCAAAAATTCTTCCACCTCGCTGCCCTCCCCCTTCTCTGCTTTTAATGCCTCATAGATCCGTCTGGCTTTTGCCTGAATAACGAGCAGGCTAACAGGGATGTTACGCTGATTCTGATCTTCAAGCCAGAGGATCAAAAGACGTTCCATCTCAACAATAAGCTCGCTCCTTTTCTTTGTAATTACAGTAGCTTTCATTGGCGCTGAACCCTTAACATGCTCCATGATTCGAGCTCTATCACTCATTATTGTTCCGACTTTGGAACGTGCCAAGCCAAGTTGGCGTCCTATCTCCCTTGGTGTTTCTCCCTTTTCTGCACGTTTTAAAATATCAAGCTTTACCTCCATCATTATAGCTTTTTTTTTCTTTGCCGCGCTCACATCCAAAGACTCTTTTCTCTTTGGGGCCATTGCAAACAAAGTTAGCATACATTGTAAACGTCTCCAAAAAATTTGCTGATCTTTCGTCTCTGTTCTCCAGACTTGCCACGCTGATTGTCATGCTCCGTTACCTTAAATACAGTACAATTCTGTATCAATCAGCCTTTGTCCTTTGGGGAAACAGTACGCCTGCCTGTAACCATCTGCCACTGTAAATTTTCATCGTCACGGTCGCAAAGGTACACCCGCCTCCCCCCTCCCACTCTTCTCCCAACACTACGCAGCTCCGCTGTAAATTTCCATTGTCATGGACGCTAATGTAATCAAGAAGTCCGAAGCTTGACTCGGGTAGGTGGACCGGGACCGGCCTGGGACGGAGGTGGAAGCAATTATTAAAAACATTTTATGCATTAAAAAAATATGTTTTTTTATGACCAGCTCTGCTGGTCTCACCTGGTCCTCTCCCCCCTGAGCGTCAGAACCAAAACTAAAATCCTATGTCATCCTCCTGGCTCTGAGCTCAGCTGTGACTCGCAGAAAGCTGCTCCAGAACCCGTCCTCATGTAATCAGGAAGTCCGAACCCTGACTCGGACAGGTGGACCGGAACCGACCTGGGACGGAGGTGGAAGTGATTATTAAAAACATTTTATGCATAAAAAAAAAAGTTTTTTAATTGCTTCAGCGATTTTTAAAAACAGTTTATGTATAAAAACAAACTATTAGTTTATTTAAAAATTGCTTCCACCGTCCGTCCCAGACCCGCCCCGGTCAACCTGACTGTCGGGATCGAATTTCAGCCTTCATGATTATGTGACGCCGGGGTCCCGCAACGGCCTTCTGCAAGTCACCAGCTCGTGTGAGCCTTCACGGTGAACTGCGGAGCTCTGAGCATGCAAGGCGGGGATCCGGAGCTCGACCCCTGAGTTGGCACTACGAAGGATCTTCCGCGGTGACCAGCAGAACATAGAGCAGGGAAGATGACGCCCTGCTCTTGGCTCCGAGGCTCAAGGGCAGAGGATTGAGTGAGACCAGCAGAGCTCCATCCAGCTTGCTCTGAATTTTGTTGTTGATCACCATGCACAAAAAAAATGCCAGCATGTCAGAATTAGACCTATGGAAGCAGTTATGTCTCAAATTTCAAATTAAAAATCTTTTGAAATAGGTCCAGATGGGACGGAACAGGCCAGGACGGAACCCACATTGTTCCTCCTGGATCTGAGGTTCAACCAACGATCAGACTCGCTTCTCCAGTACCCCTGAATAGACTTTACCAAGAAGGCTGAGGAGAGTGATGCCCCTATAATTGGAGCACACCCTCCGGTCCTCCTTTTTGAAGAGGGGAACCACCATCAGATCAGAGAGGTGGTTCCTTCCAATCACGCCCCTCCAGGTCACACTCATTACCCATGTGGGCATTGAATGCCCCCAGCAGAATAATGGGTCCACAGGAAGGTAAACCCATGATGCTCCTTCGGGCTGAGCCTGACCAGGCCCCATGGGTAGAGACCCACTCACCACGCGTTTGCCGACAAGCCCCTCCCCATGCCTGGCTCCTGGGTCAGGCCCCGGCAACCCATGTCCAGGCAAGGGACACTGAGTTCCTTATTTTGTTTTGTCCATTAAAATCTTCTGAATCGCTCTTTGTCTGGCCTGTCACCTAGGACCAATCAGCCTTGGCAGACCCTACCAGGGGCAATAGCGTCTCAGGTTCTGTTGTCTCCATTTTCTTGGTCCTGACCTGATAAGGAAGTACTGAGTGACGCCCTTAACTTCAGCTAGCTATTTGTAGCACTTTTTGTTGAGACTCAGCCTCCGTTACAGGTCTGTTTAGTGTTCCTTTGTGATCTGGCACCAACTATTCATTTAACCACTTGATCTCAATGGAACCACCAATCAATGTTACGCCGCCTGAAAGGGGACAGAAGAGCCAGATATTCACTAAGCTCCCTAGTTCCTTTATTTTACCACTGAGTGTCCCCTTTATAGTTTCCTCACACAGGAAATGACATAATCGCTATATCTTTTCACAATAAATCTTAGAGTTGTCCCTATGTATACATGTAGTATCATTATTTTCACATATTTAACTGCTTTAGTGTATAATCATCTTAACAAATAGCTACTTTCATTTGGCCCATAACAGAATATCTAGTTGATAAAAACAATAACAGTAATAAATTTCTCTTTTCAGATTTAAATCTTTGCACACATGGAATAAGACATTTGGTCACCATTAATCCCAATCTGTGACTCTAAAACTGCTGTTTGAAAACTGGACAGAAGTGATGCAGCTGACTGACTGGATTCATGAGGACAGAGAGCATCTGCAAGCTTTAATGAAGTTGTACTTTCTACTGGGGGTTCACTTGTTTTTGTCTTGAACATTTTTGAATTTATAAGTAAGAAAGGAATGTAGAAAGGAAATTCTGAATCACATCTAACAATGTAAATTAAAAATATAATGTATTTAAGTTAAATTTAAAAAAAATTCTTACTTTGATGAGCATTATTGAAATTGTTGAGTACAAAATGTGTACACTTCAGTAAAAATACATGCAAAAACAGCTACCCTGGCCAGGTCTCCTTTGCAAAATAGCTTCTTTTTTATCTCTTTCAGACTCTGATTAAATAAAGGTCAAAACAAAACAAAAATGAATATTATAAACCAAGTCAGTATATGTATTTAACTCCAAAAGTTGTATTTGTGTGTATTGTGGATTAGTACAGACTAATCTGTACTAATCCCTTTAGTTGGTAGCTCAGAACACCACATACAGAACACCATGGACTTTGTGGATAAGGTGAGGGATGTCATCATGGAGACTGATGAAACAATGGTCTCTTTTGATGTCACATCGCTCTTTACATGCATTCCTGTTGATGAGGCAGTAGAGGTGGTCTGTTTAAGATTAAAATCAGACACCACTCTGAACAGCAGGACTTTCCACAGAACAACTGTGTCAACTCTTGAAACTGTGCCTGTAGTCAACCTACTTCACATATGGGGAGCAATATTACAGGCAGAAACATGGGTGTGCTATGGGGTCTCCAGTTTCTCCTATTGTTGCCAACCTGTACATGGAGGAGGTAGAAAAGAGAGCCTTGACGTCCTTTTCAGGGAGACCACCAAGTCATTGGCTCAGGTATGTTGACACCTGGGTTAAAATGAAATCTCAGAAGTCTAACATTTCACTGATCACATGAACTCTGTGGATAAATACATAAAGTTCACACGAGAAGATGTAAAAAATGGCAGGCTGGCTTTCTTGGACTGTGAGGTCTCAGTTTCTGATGGAGGACATTTGTAAACTGAGGTGTACCACAAACCCACACACACAGACCAGTATTTACAGTTTGACTCCCATCACCCACTGGAGCACAAGTCAAGCCTCCGGCAGAGCTCAGCGTACTGCCTGTACGCCACTCTACGCGCGCATTCTGTGCGCACGCGTTCGCTGGCACAGCTCTGCTTTCGTTCTCGCGTTAAATGCTCGCGTTTTCGCTCCAAATTCTTGTGGTAATTTGAGCAGCTGCGTGCAGAGTGTCTACCAACGGGACAAATTGAGGTCGCTGATTGGTCATTTGCTGACACGCCTACTCAATTGATTGACAGGTCGAATAGGAGGCTGCATGAGCTGGCTCGGCTGCAGCCGCTGCGGTGTTTCTAAACTTTACATGTTAATAAAAAGTTCTAAAAAATAAAAATAAAAACAGGGAGCCTTGGTCCTGTAACCCACAGCCCACCAGGAAATATTTAGAACGTCGCGTAGCCAGGTAGGACATGAGTTATTATTCTCTTGTGACAAATTCATTCATTTCAGTCATGGAGTCAACGGAGGAGGAAGCGATTACTTGACTTTTGGCAAAAAAACAAAATAAAAGTCCTGATCAGCGATGAAGAAGGGGAATTTAATTCATTTGTGTAACATACAAAACAGTCCGGCAATTTATTGTGAGACAACGCGCATCGCGTACGCTGTCGTAAAATTTGAGCTTTGCGCGTTCGTGCCCTGCGGGGCTACGCGGGGCTACGCTTGTGCCTCTGCGTACGTACGGCGTAGTGTGGCGTACTACCTGTATGCTGAGCTCTGCCGGGGGCTTTAGGAGTCATCAGGACTCTGTACCACAGAGCAGACAGCGTCTCCACTAACTCAGGAGCCAGACAGAAGGAAAAATCACACACAAGACAGGCTCTAGAGAAATGTGGATATCCTAACTGGGCCTTTCTGAAAGCAGAGAAGAAACCCAAACAGGACTCCAGCCAGCCATCAGGTGAAAAGAAGGAACCCAGACCCAGACCAATCAGTGGTCATTCCGTATGTTGCATGAGTTTTAGAGAAATTGAGACGTTTATTCTCTAAACATAATGTCCCAGTGGCTTTTAAACCCCAAAATACATTATGGCAAAGACTGGTTCATCCCAAAGATCCAGTCCCCTGGCACAAACAGAGTAATATTGTGTATGCTGTTCAGTGTCAGGAGGGCTGTGATCAGTCTTATATCGGGGAAACTAAACAGCCACTGGCCAAAAGGATGGCCCAGCACAGAAGATCAACATCATCAGGTCAGGACTCTGCAGTCTACACTCATCTCCAGGCCAGCGGTCACTCTTTCAGGGATGAAGATGTTCACATCCTTGATAGAGAGGAACGATGGTTTGAGAGAGGAGTAAAGGAGGCCATCTTTGTGAGAAGAAGCCGTCCATCATTAAACAGAGGTGGAAGCCTCCGGGTTCAACTGCAATGCTGTTATTGCTAGTATCACTCAGCTCCTTGTGAATATCAAGCAAGCATCCGGGTGCTAACGATCCATCGTTAGGCTGATTGTCCTCCTTAATCATGTGAGCAGCTAGTTTCGGCTGTCAGCAGCAAACTGTTTGATCCACTATGAGAATATGATATTTATAAGACTGAGCTGAATACAGCACCTCAGACTGAAGAAGTCTTTTGGAGGAAAGACAAAACGTTTCTACATTTTTTTTTTTTTTGGTTTGTTTTGTTTTTTGAATGTCCAGAGGACCAGAATTAACTTTTTTAGATTTTTCTACCTGGATTATTGAGCTTGCATCAGGAAAACTTTCCCATTGTTTCAGAAACAAATAAATGTATACCGGTATACATGTATATCTCCTTCCAAAAAAAAAATAAAGAAATAAAAATTCCCTCATTAAATTTGTTTTTAGATAGAACATGTAGCCCAAACTCATAGAAAGTACTTATAGTGCTTTAAAAGATCATTATTGGGTGTTTATCCTTCCAAGCATCTTCAGAATAATATGATAATCATGTAAAAGTGCTGTATACTACAACTGAACATACCAGTAACTGTTTTTTTCTTAAGTTAATGAACAACCCTATTTTTCACCTTGTACAGTATGTATTTAGCTGTTCTTACCGCCTCTGGGACTGCAGATGGAAATGAGCAAAATAGCTATAATTTGGCTCAGAGTATCTTCACTCAATTTGAGTTTAATGTTTGTTTGTTTTCTATGCATGGTCTTTGACAACTAAAGAAAGAAAGAGTGGAAGCAAAGAAGTTAAAATATATCCTGATGCATGCTCAATAATCCAGGTAGTCTCCGACTTACAAGTGCTCTTACTCACGAGGTCTCGGACTTACGAGTATGCATCTCATTAAAAAAAAATATACATTATATATTTTTTTTCATTTTTACTTTTTTTTATTTTTATAAATGAATACATGTACAGTACTGTACAGTCACCAAGCACTTAGCCTATCCTAACACAGTTTTTAAAGATGAAGGAGTGAGTTGAATTGTCTCCCTTTCACATAAAGGGAGCTAGCTCCCTTTATGGGAATGGAGCCTGCAGGGAGGAGGGAGACAATTCAACTGACTCCTTAACTGTGTTAGGATAGGCTAAGTGCTTGGTGACTGTACAGTACTGTACATTTATCTATTTATAAATAAAAAACAATAAAAAAATAAAAATACTGTATATACAGTACTGTATATTTTTAATAAATAGATAAATGTACAGTACTGTACAGTCACCAAGCACTTAGCCTATCCTAACACAGTTTTTAAAGATGAAGGAGTCAGTTGAATTGTCTCCCTCCTCCCTGCAGGCTCCATTCATATAAAGGGAGCTAGCTCCCTTTATGTGAAAGGGAGACAATTCAACTTATTCCTTCATATTTAAAAACTGTGTTAGGATAGGCTAAGTGCTTGGTGACTGTCCAGTACTGTACATGTATTCATTTATTTAAATAAAAAAATAAAAAATATATATTTATTTTTTTTCCCTATGTGATCCTACTTACGAATTTTTCACATACGAGCGCCCCCTAGGGACGGAACTCGCTCGTAAGTCGGGGACTACCTGGTAGTTAAGTCTGGTCCAGAGGACCAGACTTAACTTTTTTAGATATGGGAGTCTTGTTCATGAGTGATGGTTGGATGCAGCAAGAGATTGACTTTCGTATTGAGATCACATCTTCAGTACTGAGGACATTGCCCTGGTCTGTAATGTTGAAAGAGAAAAACTGAGGTTATTTGACAATTCACTAAACTCTCGGTCATGTGCTCATTCAGTTTGCACTACTTCTCATATTTGCACTAATGTTTGTATTACATCACTGCCTATAGTCATACTACTGTTTACATTCACTGTTTACATACTACTGTGTAGTCTACGTGATACTCGGGTATATGGAGTATACCCACTAGAAAAGCTTAAGAATTTCAGTATACCCACTTAAAAGTGCCCAATGGTACATTACATACCATTAAGTACATGTCATTGATACGTTAAATGACAGTTAAACACTTCTGTAACAATCTATTGGTGTGCAATGCTTTTCTTTGATACGGTTTTATAGATTATATAACATGTTTTTAATACAAATCCAGCTGTTGTACAAAGTTTGTTGTTCATTTATTCAAATAGATAAGAGATTTATTTATTAACATTGCACCAGTTAATTAATACAACGTGGTTATGTAGCACAGTCGTCCAGAGAGGGAGAGTATGCAAGCTGCAGCATTTCCAAACACATGACATGTTCTTCTGCGCGGCCGCGCTCATCCGTCTCCGGATGAAGGTCAAACAGATATGGAAAAAGGAAAAACACAATAGGTATCATTTGTGATATTCAAAAAAAGAATCTATCAAAGATTGCCTTAAGACACTCTATGATAAAGTCCCAAAAACTCTATCAGCAATAAGCACAACCAGACAAGACATTGTTGCAGATTTGACGACATGCAAGGAGATCAAAAGAGTCTGTGAGCAGCACTTCAGATAACACAGTTCAGCAGTTGTTAAGCTTGGCGCCTCTGAGCACACTCCCAGAGACCTCTGGGGAGGGAGGGGGGGGGGTCAGCAGTGTCTCTCAGCTTCACTCCAGGAGAATAGTTCCTAGCAAACGGCCTTCTTCTTTTCCAAGGTCGAGCAGAAACTAGATTAGATAGTTATTGTTTATCTTCAATCCAGGCCACAGTGTTCTTTTTGACTGCAGCCTTCCAGAGTCCAGGTGCTGTTCAGGTCCAAAATCGCCGAATCAAATGAGTTTCCGAAGCTACGAACCCCCATCCGTGCCCTGATTAATGCCGGGCGGCTGTAAACGAGTTCCAAAGCGCACCGCAGGTCCACGGTGGTCTACCGCTCCCATTGTGCGGTTCAGCTCGTACAACAGCTGGGTTGAGGAGCTCACAGCCCGGATCAGAGACTCTTGCTGATCAGGAAGTTTGGCCAGTGCGCCGATAGCTGCCGAAGTCTTCCTGAGCTTCCAGTAGCAGACAGCTCCGCTCACGCCAAAAAACAGAGCAGCTGCCACCAATATCCCAATAATCCACAAATCTAATCAAATCTAAATCAAATATAAGCATCAGAGAAATTTGGAACTGTTCAATATGCTTAAAATCAAAATAAATTACAACACAAGCTGCTCTTAGTAGTTATATTTCGTTTTATACTGTTTCGGTGTTTTTATGTACTAATTTGTATTATTTGTGTATATAGAGATTTTTTAACATTTTTTGTACTGGTTCTGCTCTGTCCTCTATGCTGCTGTGGCAATGTAAATTTCCCAACTGTGGGTTTAATAAAGGCATCTTATCTTATCTTAAATTGACGATTACACTTTACTAACCAGTGTACTTTAGTTTCTAAGCACGGTATGCCCACTACAAAAATGTAGACTACACCACTGGATACGCCTCTTGAACAACACAGTACAACCAATAATTTCTACTGATCAACACGTAATTCAACTGCTTTTGTCAAAAATATCACTTTATAAACATTTATTTAGATAAAATTATCATGAAGCTGAACTTTAAGAGACTTGTGATGGACTTGTGACCCATCCAGCGTAAAGTTGTATTCGGGCCCAAAAAATCTGATCCGACCCAGCCCTAGCCCGCAGTTATAATTTCCGAACCCCACCCGACCCGACAAATTAACAGTAATTACAGGTCCGAACCCGGTTAAAAGCCAGACATTTTTAATTACCAGTAGTTATTGACAGTCAGGGCTGCGCAGCTGAATAAGGCCTTGTACACACATAGCCGGATATCAGGAAAACCGAATAGTTTATCATGCGGTGTGGCCTTTCATCCACACGTGAGGTAACTATAAACGGATAATAACAAAAAATCCAACCAAAGTGGAAATTTGAGAATTCTCCTCTTTCGGGTTTGCATGTGGACTTTCGGAACCGGAGAATTGCGCATTATGTCTGCGACAGATGGTGCGGCGCTGACGTCACATGTGCGACAATTGTTTTGTTTGTCCATTCATTCGGAGGGAAAATGACTGCGTTCAGAGAAGTGCTAATTGTAACACTGATTCAGGCGCTTTTTGCTTGCTTGTTTTTACAAGCACAACTGCTCCAACAGATGGAGTTACAAAAGAGAAAAAGCGCTTGGAGTTCAGCTCTTTTATAGCAATTATCCCTACCGATACGGAGGCACAATGCTACCATTCAGCGTCGCCGTTGCCGGTTTTGGATCAGACCTGGACGCACTGCTGGCTGGTGGGAAAACTTTGAGAAGGTAATTGTTCTCCCAGAGGAATGGCGTGAGAACTTCAGAATGTCACGGTTGTCATTACTGTCGCTCTCTGAGTTTGATTACAAGTACTATTTTAATGACGTAGTTGTGAAATGGCCAGGGAGTGTACATGATGCCAGAGTTTTTGCCAACTCCACAATAATCATAATAATAATATCGTTGTGATCGTAATAAAAGGGGAGGTGGAGTCGCTATTTACATCAGAGACTCCTTGGCTGCCAAGATTGCGTCTAAAAAAACAATTGCAAACCAGTTTGAGGCTTTAGCTGTGAACATCAGTTTGAAGGGAGGTCAGATCTTAACTGTTGTAGGTTGTTATCGTCCCCCATCCGCAACACCTGAGGCTCTGTACTCCCTGACTGAATTCATAGGTAACTTAAAACACAATGAGATTGTTATGGCAGGAGATTTCAACATTGATTGGAATAAGTCGACCCCCCTCTGTGATAAATTCAAGGAATGTTGTCTTTCTCTCAATCTAACACAACTTATTGATTCTCCCACCAGACCAAACAAAAAATGTCCTGAAAAATCTTCCACCTTAGATCTGTTTTTCACAAATGCACCTCACAAATTTCCTGGTACAGGTGTATTTGCTAACATTTTGAGTGATCATTCCGTAATAGCAGCTCTTAGATCTACTAAACTTCCACCTGCTAAGCCCAGAATAGTTCAAAAAAGGGATTTGAAACATTTCTGTGAACAGTCATTCCTCTGGGATCTATCCCACTTTGATTGGCAACGTATTCTATTAATCAACGACGTGAACACCGCTTGGAATTATTTTCATGACAGTTTCATTTACTTTGTAAATAAACACGCCCCTTTCCGGAAGTTCAGGATAAAGGGCCGTGACAGCCCCTGGTTTACTCCTGAACTAGCTGACCTTCTGCATAGGAGAGATCATCTCTGGGCCGCAGCAAGAAAATCACACTCAGACACTGATTGGATGAATTTTCGGCAGCTGAGGAATAAATGCACAACTGCCATCAAAGCCGCAAAGCGTAATTACTTCTTATCTCAGACCTCCAAAAATCTAAACGATCCTAAAAAATTCTGGAAAACCATCAAATCTCTCTCAGGCATCCCCCAATCATCTGACCTTCCATCACAACTTCTTGTTGACTCTGTTCCTGTGTCAAATAAGCACGAGATCCTAAACTGTTTCAACAAACATTTTGTTGCTTCTAGTTCATTATTTGACACAGTTATAAATGGAAAATCATCCACTCCATCTAATAACCAAACTTCTACAAATCAAATCCCTCCTACAAGCCAATCCTCAGTTAATCACACCTTCTCATTTTCTCCGTTCTCAGTCAGTGAGGTAAATAAATTGCTAAATGATCTTGATCCTAAAAAATCTGCTGGTCCAGATGAACTTCCACCTTATTTCTTAAGGCTGGCTGCTCATATCATCACAGTCCCTGTGACCCACATCTTTAATCTGTCCATAAGCCAAAATTCCATTCCGGATGCTTGGAAAACAGCCTTTGTTCTTCCTTTGCTGAAGGGAGGTGACCTCACCCCACTGCACTGAACAACTATCGACCAATCTCTAAACTCTGCATTTTAGCCAAGGTTCTAGAAAAACTGATAAACTCTCAGATCAAAAATTATTTGGACTCATTTAACATCTTACCTCTCCATCAATCTGGTTTCAGGAAAAAAACACAGCACAACGACTGCTTCTTTGAAGGTTCTTAATGTTGTTGAAGCATTGGATGCTAAGAATTATTGTGCTGCACTTTTCTTAGATATGTCTAAAGCTTTTGACACAGTGGATCATAACATCTTGTGTCATAAGCTCTCAGAAATTGGGTTCTCTGATCACACCATTGGTTGGTTTTCTAATTATCTGTCCAATCGGAAGCAATGTGTTCAGCACAATGGTACTTCTTCCAGTTATTTAACGGTTAAAAATGGTGTACCACAAGGCTCAGTCTTAGGACCAACCCTCTTTACAATTTACATAGCTCATGTAGGTCAGAGCATCCCTGATGCATCCTTACATTTCTATGCTGATGACACAGTTGTTTACTGTCAAGCTAAAACAGTTGCTAAGGCTTTCCAGTTTTTGCAATCCGCTTTTGACATCATCCAGTCTGATTTGTTCCGTCTCAAACTTGTACTAAATGCTGAAAAAACAAAAGGGATGTTTTTTTCAAGTAGGAAGTCGGTCCCAGCAGATCTTCCTCTGATTTTATCCTCAAATGGTGTCCCAATTGAGTTTGTTGATTCCTATAAATATTTGGGTATACTGGTTGATTCACAGCTCTCTTTTAAACTCCATGTGGAAAACCTAGTAAAGAAACTGAAAGTTAAACTGGGTTTCTTTTTCAGAAACAGATCATGTCTAACACTGAATGTTAGGAAACGCCTTGTATCTGTGACTTTCCTCCCCTCCATTGATTACGGTGACATTCTCTACATGAATGCTCCTACAAGCACCCTGCGGATGTTGGATGTTGTCTATCATGGTGCACTAAGATTCATAACTGGCTGTGATTATCGTACCCACCACTGCACCCTGTATTCACTGGTTAACTGGACATCATTAACCTCACGCAGACTCTTCCACTGGTACATTTTCATCTTTAAATCACTTCTTGGTCTGCTGCCCTCATACATCTCCTCCTACATGTCTTTGCGTGAGTGCAGCTACAGTGTGCGCTCTCAGGACATGATTAACTGCAGTGTTCCGTCAGTGAGGACTGAACTTGGAAAAAGGGCTTTCTCCTACTCCGCTCCTGCTTCCTGGAATATCTTGTTTATGTTTGTTTATGTTTGTTTATTAAATGCATTCATTTTTTAACAGAAGAAACAATAAAAGACAATCTCATTAAATGATAGTGTACAAAATGTAAAAAAATGAAAGGTAGCAGAAAGAAGAATAAATCTTATTATATCTGCCCCTTACTTACAACAATCAGATTAAACAACAATAATCAGCCATGTAAACAATGATAATCTTCAACCAACTTTTTCAACAATCAGATTTAACAATAATAATCTTCAACCAACAGTACAAAATGACTAACTCTTTCTAATTTTCTAATTGATACAATACACATTACGCTATTTCATATATATTTTTTAACACATTTGTTTTGATCATTTTTTTAAATGTAAACATTGACTTGGCATTTTTAACTACATTCTCCAAGCCATTCCATAATCTAATTCCCTGGATTGAGGTAGAACGTCCCTTCAAACTGGTTCTGAATTGTGGTTTTACAAACAACTCTGTCCCCTTAAGATTATAACAACTTTGTCTTTTAACAAAGTGCATTTGGATATTTAAAGGTAATGCATTATTTTGAGCTCTATACATAACTGATAAGATATTATAGTCTACCAAATCATGGAACTTCAATAACTTTAGGTGATAGAATAATGTACTTGATGGATGACGATAATGCTTTCTAGTGATAATTCTTACATCTTACAAAAATGATTTGAAGCTCTCGGCCCTGACCTCCCTAAATGGTTTTAAAAATCTTTTGGAAACCTGGCAAAAACCATTGCAGATATGTTCCTGTTTTTGATTTTGTACATCTACCTTGTGGTGTTTTGCTAGTTTTGATACTTTGCATTTCACTTTCTATTTCTCTCCTACGTTTTTTTTTTTTTTTCTGTTGTTTGTTGTTTAAGGAAATTCTACCATTGCTGTTCATCATTCTTTAGTTTGTAGCAGGTCGCTTTTGTAATTGAGCCCTCGAGGCTCAATGAGATTTACCTGACTAAATAAAGGTTGAATGAATGAATGAATAAACACAAATCTCAAAAACATGAAGATTCCCCCCTGTCCAAGACAAATTGTGGAGAACGAAGACGCTATACCATTTACATACTGGGCAGTGACGTGCGGTCAGGGGAGGCAAGTGAGGCCACGTCTCACCTGTCATCATGGAAATAAAAAAATGTAAATTGAAAAATAAATGTAATTTTTGGTGTTTATCCTTTGATTTGTACTATAAACTTATTTTACTTAAAACTAAACCAGTTTTAAGTTATTTTTTATTCAAAATCACCGATTTTTCTTATTTAGCGTTCAAATACTGAGAAGAGAAGAGACGTGCGCGGAGGCACTGGCAGCTCCGCCGCACCGGATTGTGCAATCACTCGGCTGACTGCTGCATGCTGCAGTGTGTGCCCGTATTCCTGCCCCTTTTATGTCGCTATTAAAATGTCCAAATACTTTTGCTATATAAACCACATTTATATAGTTTAGCGGGTGAATATAATTCATTCATTCATTCACTCAACCTTTATTTAGTCAGGTAAATCTTATTGAACCTCATGGGCTCATTTACGAAAGCGACATGCTAAAACTATAAAGAATGATGAACAGCAATGGCAGAATTTCCTTAAACAATAAACAATAAACAAACAATAAACAATAAACAATAGAAAACAAAAAAGAGAAAAACAAAAGAAAGAAATACTTTATTTTTTATTTTTTAAACAAAGTATCAAAAAACGAGCAAAACATAAGGTAGACGTATAAAATCAAAGACAGGAACAAATCTGCATTGGTTTTTGCCAGGATTCCAACAGATTCTGAAAACCATTTAGAGAAGTCAAGGTCGAGAGCTTCAGATCTTTTTGTAAGATATTCCATGAAGCAGGAGCGGAGTAGGAGAAGGCCCTTTTTCCAAGTTCAGTCCTCACTGACGGAACACTGCAGGTAATCATGTCCTGAGAGCGCACACTGTAGCTGCACTCACGCAAAGACATGTAGGAGGAGATGTATGAGGGCAGCAGACCAAGAAGTGATCAAGGGATGTCTAGTGATAATAAGATAATTAAAAAGATAATGTCTAGTGTTTTTGTCTAAAACTGTATGTGTGCTGCTGAGCGATCATAAAACAGTGAGAAAAGCTGCCGGGTGCGGCATGACTCCTGGAGGCGGGGCTAGTGAGCCCAGGGTTTCTCCGTTGCAGGAGGAAGTGACAGCGCTACAATTTAATGTAAGGAAAGTGCAGTGATTCAGTAATTTTTTTCTCCTGATTGGCTATAATTTCGCAATGGAGGATTACATTACATTTATGATCAAGGAAGGCTTTCTCTGGCAATGATCTCCATCGAGGCAGAGAGACTTTTTAAACTGAAACCCGACAAGGAAAACTTCTAGAAAAAAGCCATTGACGCCTTTGTTCAGAAGGAGTGGCACATGGACTTAATTTATTTGTTTAATTCATTTTTTATTTATTTATTCATTTTACATTAAAAACCAGAAGAAAAATGGAGGTGTAGATGTCTGTGATGGTGGGGAGACTGACTCAGACAGACTTCTGTGCAGCCTTCACCACTCTCTGCAGAGCTTTTCTTTCTGCAGCTGTGCAACCTCCATGCCACACGTTGATGCTGGAGCACAGGATGCTCTCCACTGCACACCTGTAGAAGGAGGTGAGGACTGAGCTGCTCAGACCAGCTCGTCTCAGCCGTCTGAGGAAGTAGAGTCTCTGATGACCTTTCTTGATCAGGCTGGTGGTGTTGTTGCTCCAGCTGAGGTTATCATTCAAGTGTACACCCAAGTATTTGTAGCTGGAGACCACTTCCACCGCAGATCCACCTATGTTCAGTGGGGTGTGGGTGTGTTTGTTCCTTCTGAAGTCCACAATCATCTCCTTTGTCTTCTTCACATTCATGTGAAGATTATTCTCTTTGCACCAGCTCTCCAGGTGTTCCACCTCCTGCCTGTAGCTGGACTCATCATTGTTTGTGATGCATCCCACCACAGCTGTATCATCTGCAAACTTTACAATATGACAGCCTGGATGTGTGGCTGTACAATCATATGTGAGCAGAGTGAACAGAAGAGGGCTCAACACTCATCCTTGTGGAGAGCCAGTGCTGAGGGTAATGATGGAGGAGGACAGGTTGTGAATCCTCACTGACTGTGGTCTGTTTGTTAAAATTCTAGTACCCAGTTACAAATGGTCACCACTCTTATAAAGCTTCACGTAAAAAAATGTAAATAAAGTATTGTGCAATTGCCACATTTGAAGCTTTTCACAGTATGTATAAAAAGATTAAAAAGATAAAAAGCAAAAACCACTGTCAGAGTAAATAACACTGATATTAACAACCTGACCAGACTGGATTCGGTGTACAAAACAGTACTCTAGTCATTACTAAAAAGGGCCTGACTGAATGAAAATATGTCAGTGGCTTCAGCAGGTGTGTGGAACACAGCTTCAGTGTTCATGGTGTTTCCTGGTCTTGTGTTTTGAGGTGGTGTTCTGTCAGAAGAGCAGTTGTTTGGGTATGGGTAATTAGCTGAGTTTTGGTGGACAGAATTGTGGGCCATCGTGTGTGAATACATCGGACCTCTTGGCTCATATGGCATGTAGTGTGTTGGTTGTGCAGGCGTATGAATGACCTGTCTCAGAAGAGAAAACCCATCAACAATCGATGTTGTAAGTCTTTCCAGTGTATTGGACATTTTTGAATAGTTTTCAGATGCTTTTTGTTCTGATGTCTCAATGCCTTTTGAACACCTCAGCTAAAACAATATTTTCTAGAGTCAAAATTTGGATATTTCTATGCCAGCATGATGTCTGAAGTTCATGAGAGATCACAGATTGTATGAATAATCGATAGAAAAACTTGTACGAGGCCACCAGATGTAAAGGATATTAAGGGTCCGTGTTAAACTGACACACTTTACCTTAATTAATTACTTTTTCAGGTTGAATAGTAATTCACGGATTCTATTTCTTTTCAGAATTTCCATAACGACTCTGTGATCATTTATGATAGACAATAAACCAGAAAACCATAAAGTGACAATGGAAACGTTGATTTTAGTCTGTATGCCAGAGACACTACATTTTATTTAACATAAATCAACTAAAATTATCATCAAACATTTGATTGACTGATTTCAATTTCTTACAAATTAAACTCATCGGCAAATTTAATTGTAAACAACAGACATAAGTACCGGTAATGAGTTGACAGTATTACTTTTATCTGTAGGCTCTTAGCTTAAAAATTTAGTTACCAGCTTAAAATGAGATAAGGGAAGGAGGAAAAAGTGAGAAGGAGAAAACCTATTTTGAGTTAACCAGACTGACACTTTTCCATACGAAAACCATCTCGACGCAGCGCACGCTCCAGTAAACAATCAGCAACTCTGTACCTTGGACGTTCCCTCTCGGTTTGGTAGAGTTGAGAAGCAGTCTTGAACTCAACAGGTCGTAGGTCCGTGAAGTCCAGTTGAACTTCGGTGTGTTTATGGATTCAATGTATCGTTGAAGCCTGCTTTCTTCGGCAGAAACAGTGGCAGCTTCCTAGCTAGTTTCAAAATAAGAAGTTCCTCACAGAAAGTTCATTTAGAACTTTGAACTTTTTGCTCTGTTGAATTTATGGAGGCATCCATAAATTCTCAGCTGATAAACCAGTCCTTGACTCGTGACAAGGGCTAGGCCATATCATATCATTCACGATAATACCGGTAAAAACAGCTTGCCCGAGCAAAAAAGTTATATCATGATATGCTAATTTCATGACGTAATACGTCGGGGTGCCCCGCCCCCTTAATATCCGAGCGCTTCAAAAGACCAAACCGAGCTGCGCACCTCCCTCCACCTGTCGGTACTGGTGTATTGCTAGCTAAAATGCTAAAAACAAACAAGGCGTCTCAGCTGTCTCTCCCCCTGCTCTAAAACTGCACAGGTACAGAGAGCTCCCCTCCCCCCGCCCCACGCTGCTCAGCGTGTGTGGGCTGTGTGTCTCCCTCGCTCTAAACTGTCTGTACAAACGCACGGCTCAGTGTTGTGTCTTTACTCCAACATAGTATATTTTAAAGATGAAAGAATGCTCCACTCGATTATGGAAAAAGAACGTGACTTTACTTGTCTTCAACTGGTCTCAACATTAAACACACAAATCCATGCGCCGGCAGATCACCTCTAGGTAACCCGGCAACTAGGGGAGTGGTTCCGCTGAAGTAAATAGGTCCGTTGTAATACACTACACTCAGCTGTGTCACACAGTCTGCTCAACAGATCTTAAAGGTGAAGTCTGCAGTTTCTGTAGAACATCAGCACTTAGAAAAAATTTCAACAAGCAAAGCATTCTGACCCCTCCCCCTCAGAGCCATATATGGCTCTGCCCCCTTGTGGTCTGTTGAAATTCAAATTCAAGCTCTGTTTTTATTGGCTGATTCAAATTCAAGCTCTGTTTTTATTGGCTGATTCAAATTCAAGCTCGGTTTTTATTGGCTGGTTACAAACTTTGTTTTTATTGGCTGGAAAATGGCGGGTCACTTTTTCTTTTTAGAAATGCTTATTTACCACCTGGAGAAGCAAGGGGACAATAGTTTTTTTTTAGTTTTTTTCAGAGATTACCTCTCTAACATCAATCTAGTGACAGAGTGAAGAAATGTGTTAAAAATATATTGTTAGAAAAGTTACATATAGCAGCTTTAAGCTTCATTTTACAGTATTTAGTTGTTTTAGGAAACTACACATGCACTTTAGTTTTTGTGGTGGATTTTGTTTATCTATATTTTGTGCAGACTTTTTCAATCTAAATAACAGATCATTTTTATTTTTTATTTTTATACTTGGAGACTGAATACTTTACTAAATAAAGTAATTTCAGTAAAATTACCCCTTGTTGTTTTTTTTAAATTTTATATAATACTTCAAAGCAACATGTTAATTTAATTTTGTCAAATAAATAAATTTGATTATTTAATTTTTTTTGGGTTATATCACAAAATTTATCATTATCGGGATAATGCTCTGAAATATCACAATATAATTTTTGAGCCATATCGCCCACCCCTACTCGTAACTGCAGTTTATCCCACTTAAAGAGATAACATGACAGGTCTTAATGTCCACTCTGACTGAAGCGTTCACGGAAGCAAAACACTTTTTCTAAAAGTGTTGAGATCAAAAACTCAGTCTCCTGATTGGTCGTGGACCAGTGGAAGGGAGTTAGAGTCACGTCAAAGAGTTCACTTTGATGTTATCAGGATTCAAGGTGAAAGTCAGAAGCAACCAGAAACAGAAAGAAATTGTTTGGAGGAAGACAGGGAGTTCTGGAGCCATTCTGATGAAAACAACTGATTAACTGTATTCTTCATTTCTAAACAAAACTACCAGGACTCTCTGACACTTACTTTGAACTTAGACATAGTTCTTGACTAAGACAGAATTTTGATTCACCATCATTGTGCAGAATAAACCAGCATATAACATATGTGATCATAAAACATATTAGAACATAATTAAAAGAGTAGTAATAGTGTCTTTGTGAGGGATTATGTTCTTAGACTCCAACTAAATGGAATAAATTGTGTTAAATGTCTGTTTACTGAAAGGATCAGCAAAAGTTGTCACTGGAACAGTTAAAAAAAGATGGTGTATTCTCGCATCATAGTGGACCACGGTCATGTCCACTACAATTTCCACCAGTCTCTTTTTCACACACTGGTCTTCCTCAAGAGCATTCAGCCACTGGGTCTCAGCAGGCAGCTTTCTCTTCAGACGGTCATGTTTTTAGTTTTGCCTTCAAAAGAGAAATGAAAAACATCACAACTCAACATACAAAAGTAAACCTGGCTCATGTTGATGTTCTACTTTTCAAATCACTTCTACATAACAATATGTAATAACAGCATATCCAATGTTTGCTATATGTCTTAAAGTGTATTTTGTACCCACCACCACAACAAACAAAACAGGCTTTGGGTTTCAGGCAACACCAAATAGAACCAAACAAACACTACAATCAATCTGCATATACAGTGTAAACCCCCATTAATGTCAAACCTAAACCTAATGCCGGCAGAAAATACACCCTACGTTGCAGGCCTGTGTAGATGTTTGAATGTAGGAGTCCCCCTGACTCAACAGTCCGAAGCTTCTTCACTTATGCCTCTTATCAACAGGTCTGGTTCCTGTAAGGTCCCATTGTGGCTAGTTTGGGCCAGTTCCTATGGGACCGGTTTATTTCTGTACCCACTGCACGCTTAGGACCCCTTTAGTGGGCGTGAAGTTCTCCTGCAGTGGGCGGGTAATTCTCCTGCAGTGGGTGGATCATTAATATCAACGCTTCTAACCAGCTGGTGGCGCTAGTGATACATTAAGCTCTTTATTAACCACTAACACACACATTAGAAGAAGAGCTGGAAAAGAACACACAACCAAAGTGGATGAGCTTGTTTCTTTTTTGAACATTCTGCTTTGTCTGTGGCTTTTTCAGCCACAGACAAATGTTCATATACAGTATATATATATATGTGTGTATATATACACATATATGTATATATATTGTATATACATACATGTGTACACATACAAACATATGCGTGAGTATATATATATACACACACGTGTTTATATATACATACATATGTGTGTATATATACACATATATGTACACATACATACATTATACTGTACATACATATATATTTATATATACAGTACATACATATATACATATATATATATATATATATATATATATATATATATATATATATATATACAGCAACCCCTCGAGTTACGTCAGGGATAGGGACCTACGTGTGTGACTTAGGTCGATTTTGTCGTACCTCGCGGACCAAAAACACCTGCCTGTCGTAGGTCCGCGTTTCTGACATAGGTCGCGGATATACCGCTAACGGAGCGCCGCACACATATTTAATGGCATGAGACTGAACAAGCAGACATACTAGGCCATGAACATGCACAGAACTGTACAGTAAATGAATACAGTACTGTACAATAAATAAAAAATATAATGTCTTACTTTGAGCTGGTCAAAGCCTGCCTTCGTCTTTTAGTATTTAGCTCGGGTGCGAGCTCCCCCAGCTTCCTTACGCTCCACACGCACACACGTGGTCAAAACTGTTTAAAAGAATGACTGTTAGCTTCTTAACTTCATACATTTGGAGCCAGAAAAAAAAAAACTTACTGAAAGCCGTTTCTCCGCGATGTCCTCCATCCAAAACAAGCTCGGCGTTAGCTACGGTTAGGCCCCGCTATTAGCAGCACTGGTTAGCATGTCAGTTCATTCAAAAAGGCTGTCGGCTTTGTATCTCCGCGTTAGCTCGGTGTCCCCCGACTGCCAGGCGGACATTTGCGGCGAGCTCCCGGCCGCAGATGGCCCCTCCGCGGCATGTCGGCTCGGTATCTTCGCCTGTGTTTGCTGCTCTGTTAGCTGCTGTCGTTAGCATCTCGGGCGGCGTTGTTGGAGCCATCGCGGGGCGATCCGCGGCTGCTCAGGCATCGGCTTTGTATCTCCGCATTAGCTCGGTGTCCCCCGACTGCCAGGCGGACATTTGCGGCGAGCTCCCGGCCGCAGATGGCCCTCCGCGGCATGTCGGCTCGGTGTCTTCGCCTGTGTTAGCTGCTTTGTTAGCTGCTGTCGTTAGCATGTCGGGCGGCGTTGTGGCCGCCGATCGCGGGGCGATCCGCGGCTGCTCCTCCGGACCTGAGACGTCCACAGAGTTGACCGAGTGTTTCCAGCTAATTTATCCGTATGAGGCAACCCTGATCGGGCACACGGAGCCAGCTGACAGTAGCCTCTGGAGCTCCATTGCAGTACAGTTGTAAAATGGCGACCGGAAGTGGCGAGCGGAAACGACCGGAAGTTGCGTAAATACGATAAATTTCTAATCAAAACGTAAAATTAATAATTATACTTTATTTATAAAGCCATTTAAAACAACCACAGCTGCAACAAAGTGCTATACACATGAAATTAATAACTTTTAAACACACAAAAAAAAAAAAAAAAAATTTTTTTTTTTTTTTTTAATCATATTTTTATTAAATATGATAAAATCGTAAGTCTGAGTTGCCGTAGGTCGCAGGTGTCGTACCTCGAGGGTTTCCTGTATATATATATATATACATATATATTTATATATACACACATTGATGATGGTGGAGTACACTACTTTGGACAAAACTGAAAGTGGCATGCATCCTAAAAAATCTGCGCCGCTCCATTGTCCCAGTTGATCAACAAGTGTGTTCCAAACTAAAACATTTGTAATATAAACTTAACAATATGTAATCAATCAATTCCAATCAAAATATCAAAGCAACTTTATTTAAATACTGTAAATGTTACATGTCAATAAAATTGTAACAGTTTAAAAAAATGAAAGATTGGTGTTATTTGTAGAAACAGAAAAACATATTACTAAATCTGCAGTTATGTATGAAATATGAACTTAAAATATCATCACTGGAATCTTAACCTGTTGTTCCAAAACATGTAACAATAATTAAAAGTAAAATTTGGCCAATAGCTCAGGTAAAAATGCTGACCTGTAGAACATTTCTACATTTTTCACTGCTTCTGTAAAGAACTCACCATCAGACACAATCCTCTGTGAATAAAGTCATCTGACCCAGAACTAAAGTTCTTTAGTTTGTAGCAGGTCGCTTTTGTAAAAGAGTCCACGAGGCTCAATGAGATTTACCTGACTAAATAAAGGTTGAATGAAAAACACCATGAAGTCACAGTACCCCTGCTCCGTCACAAACTGAGCTTGTATGACATCTGCTGAGTTCATAGGACCTGTTTGTGTTGTCAATGCAGGACTGTTTTTTTTTTTACTGAGGCACCGAGGACATCTTTGGCACAATGTGGACAAGGTGCAGGAGAGCAGAGCATCAGGAGAAGCTCTGAGGTCTGTTCGGCTGCAGTTGATGTGTAGTCTGGAGTCACAAGATCAGATCCTGATGCAGCAGTTCAGCGATGGCTTCATATGTCTGGCTGGCTGTTTTCACTGCCCCATCTGGCAAACAACACAAAATTATTGTTATAATCTCCTCTAAACATCATTGTCCTTTGCTTTTATCTGTAATTTTCAAAGTTTGGAGTGTTTCTGTCATGGCATACTTGCTTTACAGTGCAGTGACTTGTCCCATCCTTCTCCAAGGACACCCACGGCTAGAGGATCTTTACACAGGAACTGACTGATTAACCTGAAATAAATCACATTACACATTAATACAGGCCTATAGGCCTAAGTGACAAATTTATGGATTTTTCCCCATATTTATAAACCATTTTTGGACTGAGATATGACCGTTTCCATTTATTCTGACTGAACCAAATCAAACCAAAAACAAAAACAGAAGTAACATGTATGGCATGAAGTTGGCGGTTGTATCACGTAATATGAAAACGTGGCTATAATGATAAATTCAAAAAAGTTCAAGACAAAAACAACTGGACTTTATTTATTATACTATGCTTTAGACTATTTTTTTCCTTCCTTGCACTTTTTAGAATTTACCATGTCCTGGATGACTGAGAATCTTCACTCGCTATTAACGACTCAAACGGCCTGCCATACACCACATTCTGCTCTGCTTCGAACCTTGAAAACAGCTGCCAACTCGGCGAATTAGACCATTAAAGTGCATTTATTAAGCAAATGATAGACTCAGACACACCTCCTCTGCTACAATTTCGAGCTAACAAATATTGTTTATGTGATTTTCTTGTTATATTTCAGAGAAACGAGCCGTTCCGCCATCTTTTTTTTTTTTTTTCCTAAAAGCCTCTCGGCTGTTGCCTGAAGTCAGTCTCTGAAACGGTCTTTCCGCAGTCCAAAAAAGCTAAGAAACAGTTGCATGACTCACTGGAAATATGCTTAAAGTTAGAAAACACTCACCTGCGCAGACACCTCTTGAAAAATCTTTTCATTGCACGTCACTCCATCCAGCTCCCTCTGAATATTTTCATCGGCCAGCAAATAAAGAAAAGCCTGAACCTCCGCGTTTGACCACGGTTGTGACATAATTATTAGCCTGTGTTAATTCTCAAAAATGTGCTCCTCCAACTTGTTGTTCTAGAGTTTGGCGGGATGCAGTGTTGCCAGGTGAGAAATGTAGGATTATCGTACTAGAGCCCCAAAATTATCGTATTTTGAGGGAAATTATCGTACACCCGTCAAAACCAAAATAACAATGCACTATAGTCACTCTGTTGTTGAATAGCGTCTAACAGGCACTCACAGCGTTGTGGCATCAGTACGGGTGGGAACCATAGACAATAATACGTATTAATGTCTGGTGGCAACTAATGAGCCCGCCCCCCGCGCTTCTTGTTTTGTTTCATGGCGGTTTTAATTTAATAACTCAACTAAATTCTGTCTATTAAGTTTGTATTTTCAAGGAAATAATAACTTGATATTTAGCTTTACTGATATCACTACTAAAAACATCCCTAATTGTAAATTTAATATTAATTTTATTTATTTATTTTTGTTAATGCATTCTTTCTGTTTCATACCTTGGACATCCCATAAAGACATGTTGAACCGTTTCAGGGAGATTGCTGGTGCACATGTCACAAAAAAGTCCTGTTGCAAGCTTTCCAATTATTTTAAGAGATTTATTAAGGTCTGTGTGTCCTGTTCTAATGCGAGTAAGTTCCTGTTTCTTCCTGCTTTCCTTGTATATCCTACCTTTTTTGTTGTGTAAATGTCTTCCTGTATCAGTAATGTCCCAGGTTTCCTGCCATATTTTCTTAATATATTTCTTAATTATCATTTAACATTTAACTTTATATAAATGTTCTCATTTTCATCACTTCTTCTTCCAGACCGGTGTCACACGAGACACGGCTCTGCTTTTTCTTATTTTCTAACTCATGGGGCGGGCGCAGCGGGCTATTCAGCCAATCATGGCCGTTGTTCTGAGGCAAACGCATGCACGTCACTCTTTAGGTCACATTTAGAAAAGCACGATTGGCTGGAATTTCAAGATGCATTCAGGGTTCACAAAAAAACTCAGACAGACTGTTGCGGCAGGCTGATGGAAACCGATCACAACTACACATTCAAGGAACGGTCAAATTATCGTATTTTTGGCCTTTTTCGAGATTATTGATCGTACATCGTACAGAGGGCCAAATTATCGTACAAATACGATAATTATCGTACACCTGGCAACACTGGCGGGATGGCAGTTTGTATTTCCTGGACTGGAAGACTGAATCTTCTTCTTCTTCTTGGCGGATTGCAAACAACGTTCAGGTGCATACCGCCACCTACTGGAGAAGACTGAATCTCCGCCCTCCGACCTAGGACTACGCCCCCTGACCAATCAGTGACCACACTGTGCTGATGTCATAACTGGACCCTAAAGAACCGGACCTTTGTACCTCAGTGAGGCAGGCACCAAAATAGGACCGGTTTCACGTGAACAGGACCCTGTGGGTACACCCCATAACTAGTTGTTAACTAGTTACGAACGAGCCCGAACGAGCGCGAACAGGACCTGTTGATAAGAGGCATTAAAGAGCAAAATATCAAAGTTCTACTCGGTACCTTGTGTAGTTGTGATTTCTCACAGATGAAACTTGCCAATCCTTCGTCCTGTGTCCCAACAGACTTTTCAGCGATCCAGAAAACAACAGCAGTTCACGTTGTGGTGCAGCAGCGTCGCTTTATATGCTCTCCACGGGCTCCACCCGGCTCTCGTTTCCCCAATTTGCCAGAGGTACTCTGAACGACGCGAGCGCTCAAAGTGACTACAGTATCTGGTCCGTCTCTCGTTATCTAAGTCGGTAACGATCTTCTGTAGCCTTTTAAGCTCTACTCTATTAGCAAAACAGCAGCTTACAGTAGTCCATGTTAGCGAACAGCTTTGTTAGCTTCACTCTAACTCTAGAGTTCTTACAGCATAGAAGAAAACCAACACAGTCAAACAGCTTCTCGTTGAAACTCTACAGTGTCCAGTTAACTTGCATACGGTCTCCTAAAACTTCTCCTTACGATAAGTTTTAGCTTACTCCTTCACAAAAAACAACCAACTCGAGCCTTCGTCTCTCCCGCTGCACTCTTATTTTCCCTCCCCTCTTTTTTCCTTCTCTTTACACCTGTGCTCCCTTCACTGACCATCCTCCCGTAGGAAAATACAATTTTCACCGACAATTCCCCACAAAGTAAAGATAACTTTTGTTAAACAACGTAAACACATTTTTAATAATTATATGAACTTGGGAATCTTAATTGAAATATAAAGATAGAATAAATGAGCTTATCTTAGACTTCTCTAAAACTTTTGCTAACCAGGTTACACATAATATGAGATAAGTAAGAGCATGATGGTGTCATTTCTTTTTTGCAATAATAAAAAAAAATCAGCAACCCATACACAGTAAAATATAAAAAACTGCACTATCCAACCTCCACAACACACCTCAATTCTTGCATCATTTTAACACACATATTGCCTTAACAGTATTTTTAATAGCAAGACTATTTAACAAACCTGTTCTGTGAATTATAGTCCATCCATCCATCCATCCATCCATCCATCCATTGTCTTCCGCTTACCCGGGGTCGGGTCGCGGGGGTAGCAGCCTAAGTAGGGAGGCCCAGACTTCCCTCTCCCCAGCCACTTGGAGCAGCTCCTCTGGGGGAATCCCAAGGCGTTCCCAGGCCAGCCGAGAAACATAGTCCCTCCAGCGTGTCCTGGGTCTTCCTCTGGGTCTCCTCCCGGTGGGACATGCCCGGAACACCTCACCAGGGAGGCGTCCAGGAGGCATCCTAACCAGATGCCCGAGCCACCTCAACTGGCTCCTCTCGATGTGGAGAAGCAGCGGCTCTACTCCGAGTCCCTCCCGGATGACTGAGCTTCTCACCCTATCTCTAAGGGAGAGTCCAGACACCCTGCGGAGAAAACTCATTTCAGCCGCTTGTATCCGAGATCTCGTTCTTTCGGTCACAACCCAAAGCTCATGACCATAGATGAGGGTGGGAACGTAGATCGATCGGTAAATTGAGAGCTTTGCCTTTCGACTCAGCTCTCTCTTCACCACAACAGACCGGTACAGCACCCGCTTCACTGTACAGGTAGTCCCCGATTTACGAGCGAGATCCGTTACAACGAGGCGCTCGTAAACCGGAAATCTCGTAATTTGGAACGGTTGCCATGTCTCTCGTAAGTCCGGAATTTCGCTCGTAAATTGGAACGGTTTCGCTAGCGCGACTACAAACACTCGTTTTTCATCAAAAAACTGCTTATGAGTGCATAAAAATGATCGGAAACGTGTGTCCATATGTTTAGCTAACTAACTGTGGTGAAAAAACACATGAAAACTCAGTATTTTTTGCGTTTTTTCCAAAAATTCGCCAGCTCGTAAGTCTGGAACCTCGTAGATCAGAGCACTCGTAATTCGGGGACTACCTGTACATATAGCACATATAGTACATCCAACAGATGAAAATGTACAGCTAAGGTACTTTTATTTATGAGGAATGGACAGAAAAATATACGTAAATCAAGCAGGTCTCTCCTCTCCTTTGAAGTAGGACCCACACTGCTTTCATTACGGAGAACTCCGTTGGGTAATGCTCTAAAAAAAGGGCTAAAATGTCAACATACTTGCTCTGACATGATTCCCAGTCGACATTTTCCTGAGTTTTATTAACTTTGTACTCCAACACGGTATTTAATAGTAGTTCAACCTCGCCGTCTGTCCACACAAACGAACCTCCAGGCGCCATGATTCAAAACTAACAGGAAGTTGTGGTTGCTTTGAAGGGTTGTGATTGGCTGATATACGTTTCACCTTTGCACTACACTGCCTCCTATGGGTTGGACATATTCTTTACAACGCTCTGTGGTGAAAATCACTGGGTTCATGTAGACGATCATTTTCTCTATCCGAACATGTATGTAGGGTGATATTTTTTTTCCCGCAGATATTCGTTTTTTTTTTTAACACCAGGCTACGTGTGTACGAGGCCTAAAAGCGGCAAAATATTCGGAGCTGAGAGGTGTTTGTCATTTCATGGCCATAAAAGAACATTTACTGTAATCTTTGCTTCTGTCTGCATTCTTCTGAATTACTGAGACACGCAGACAGTTCTGAGGCGTCTGCGTTGAGATACACCTGTCGCCAGGGACACGCAGCTTAATAAAAGCGCTAGAAGATTCGGAGCTGAGAGGTGTTTGTACTTTCATGGCCATATAAAATACAAACAAACAAAAAACCATTGAAACCCCATTTCTGCCTGCATCCTTCTGAATTACTGAGACACACAGACAGCTCTGACACACACGTCTGCTTTGAGTTACACCTGTTTGGGTCGTCGGCCGCACACGTCTGTTGAGTGCAACGGCTGAATGAACGTCCATTTGGCCAATGGATCACTTCCTGGCAGCATAGTCCCATCTGAAGCTTAACCAAACTTTGACCTCTTTCAAGGCCTGTCAGCTGGGGTGAAATTGCCGCGTGCGACTGGTGAAAGTATGGCAGGCCATGTTATAATATAATTGGATCGTGGCTGATACTGACCTAATTAAAAGCCAGTGACCGGCCCAGTCTGCCCATTAATCACATTATAATGGCCCGGCCCTAATCTGGTTCGGTCCGGGCCAGGTTTCAGGTTAGGAATGACAGCTCTAATCCAGGGTGTCCCCTGACTCTCGCCCAGGGATTGCTGGACATGGGCACCAGTGACCCCCGCAACCCAAAAAGGAAGAAGCGGGTAAAGATAATGGATGGATGGTTGAACTTTAATGTTGTTGTTTCTTTCCCCTGAAAACACAGAATAATCTTTACATCAACACTGAAACAGTCTGCAGTTGATGTTTGAGATGTGAGATTTTGGACTTTTATTTTGACAGAAAGTCAGCTCTTGTAGAAGAGAAAGACTTCCTGTTGAGGATGCCTGTGGTAGTTCACTGCACAACTGATTGTCCAACACTATGTTGCAATCCTCAGTGTGAGGCAGGACCACACACACACACACACACACACACACACATGCGTGCGCACACACACACACGCGCGCGCACACACACTTTAAGATGCAGGAAAGCAGAAGCATCTTCATGGTACAATAGTTGTATTAAATAAGAGGGTAAGTGCTGCATACAGCTACGTACACTAAAAATACACAAACACACAGATGGTTGCACAAAAAGAAACCCCCTCTGTTCTGCAATTTCATGCATGTTATGTCCTGCAGCCATAACTTTAATGTACTTTAAAGCATCTCTTTAAAAAATGTCAGTCTTTCTGCCAGCTGCAATAACTTCATGTATACTCATTGATGAAGTTTACAAATACAGGTTTAAAACTCTTAAGAATTGAGCAGAGGTCACTTACAACAATTTGTCGAGTTTGAACCAATAAATAAATATTTTAAGCTCTGTAACAAAGCTACAGAGGTAACATTTTAATCAGTTCTACTGAAACATCCATCCATTATTTTACATGCTTCTTTCTTTTCAGGTCATGGCGGGGTCACTGGTGCCCATATACAGCAGTCACGTTCACAACATTTACTCTCTCTCCCACGTGTGATGCAGTATGGCAGCAATGTTGAGAGTTCCACTTGGATTTGCTCTTTTTTTGTTCATTATTGTTTTCATTTTGACTTTTGGCAACTGTAGTGCACTCCCACGCTTCAAGCGTGACTGTGACACACTTGGACCATGTGTACATCAGTTAACCATGTCTTTGAACCATGTCTTGAACCTCCCGCCATAAAAACAGTTTCTTCCCCTCTGCTGTCAGACTTTTGAACACTCATAACCATGTTACCCCATAACTTGCCTTGGTCGCTGTATTTTGTATTTTGATTGGGAATCACTGTATCACTGTATTTTGATTGCACCACTCTAATTGCACTGTTTCTTAGTAGGTTTTGTTCACTGAATATTGTATCGATTGTATTGACGTTTTATGGTTTATGTTTTTATGTTTTATGTTTCTATATTTTATGCACCGTTATGCCGAAGCAAATTCCTAGTCTGTGAATCCTGTTCATTGACAATGGCGATAATAAACAGAATCTGAATCTGAATCTGAATCTTATAACACAAAAATTCATGATCAATAATCCAGGTATAAAATAGAACAATGTTCAGTCAGGGCATCTGGACAGTTTCTTTTGTGTGCTGAGACGTTTCGTCTGTCATCCGACGGACAACAACAGCAGCACTAGCATGAGTGTGTGAGCAGATGAGGACGAATGAACACAGCAACATGAACTAAATAAGCAGTATGAGATCAGCAGCACCTTTTCCATCTCAACTCCACTACATTAGTTTGATTTATTTTACATTCATTAAAGTTTTGCACCAGCTGGTCAGTTTACTGACCAACAATAACTTCATTAATATATTCATCCTTTCATAATCAGAATCAATCACTGAAGTAGAATCTGTTATTACAGGGAGTCCCATACCAGAACAAATTAATATTCATCTGAATGAAGAGACCAAAGTTTTCTTTGACGTTTTTTTTTTTTTACAAAAATAATCAAACTAGGAATCAACAACAATAATAAACAAATAATAATAATGAACCAAGACTTAATCTCTTATCTAAGGCAAAATTGATTATTTGAGCAGGAATTTCAGTTTTATACATGCATGAATTTAGACAAAGTTTGACTGTTTTAATAAATAGTTTAATTTGGATTTTGATTGAAAGAAGTTATTTAATGTGATCAGATAAAGTCATAAGCCAGGAAATGATTTACCAAGTTGTATCAACTAAAAATGGCATAACCAGAGGCATCATGTCACCAGTTTCGGCTCCTTACTGGGTCAGTGTTGAAGGCATCACTCTTCTTTCTGGGGTTCTGCTGGTGGATCAGACCAGGTTACACCATGAGGAGGACTCGCTGAGAACGGCCCATAGCTTAACATGCTGTCTCCATCAGGGCTTAATTTGTAAACTGATTGATGCCGGAACAGCGGGTAGGCCGGGGTGTGTGTGTGTGTTTTGAATAACAGAGATGCCATTTCATGCATTTTGGTGTATTTTAACGGGTTGTACATCAACATTTACCTAGATTTGTAAACACATGTAATACAATTACTATTTTGGAGAGGAACAGCAGGTTGTGTGTGAATGAGCAGGTCTGATTCTGTCAGGTGTCCTAAACCCCTCACTTCACAGTTCTGAGCTGAACTCTTCTCCGCTCCTGCTCCAGTTTCTTGGCACCGTTTGAAGCACCTGAAGACTTAAATTCTCTGTTATCCAACTAAGAACAATCCATACATCCATTTTTCATTAAAGTAAATTGGACTGTCTTTTGACATTTTTTTATCGCTGTTGTTATTTTGACAAATTAGCAATGTTGTTTTGAAACCAGCCACTAGGGAGCACCAGCCAGTGTATCTCTGGTGCTGGTCCCAAGTTCAGGTAAAGGGTGAGGGTTGTGTCAGGAATGGCATCCGATGTAAAACAGTTTTGCCAAAACTATAATGTGAGTTCATCAAAGTGTAACCATACTGGATCGGTCGCGGCCCGGGTTAACAACGACCACCACCAGTGTTGTTGACAAACAGGGTGCTAGCAGAAATTGTGCTATTGTTAGTCGAAGACCCCGAGGAAGGAAGGGTGTCAGGAGACAGAGAGAGAGGAGGAAAGTGAAGAATGTAGGACTGAGGGTTGCAACTCTAAATGTGGGGACAATGAAGGACAAAGGTAGAGAGCTGGCTGACATGATGCAGAGAAGAAAGGTAGATGTTTTATGTGTCCAAGAGACCAAGTGGAAGGGCAGCAAGGCTCACAGTATTGGAGCAGGGTTCAAACTGTTTTACCATGGTGTGGATAGAAAGAGAAATGGAGTAGGGGTGGTCCTGAAGGAGGAGTTGGCAAAGAAGGTGAAAAGAGTGTCAGATAGGGTGATGTGTCTGAAGGTAGAAGTAGAAGGTCTGATGATAAACATCGTCAGTGGTTATGCTCCACAGGTTGGATGTGATGGGGAGGAGAAAGATACATTTTGGAAAGATTTGGATGAAGTGATAGAGAGTATTCCCACTGAGGAAAGAGTGGGGATTGGAGCAGACCTGAATGGACATGTTGGTGAAGGAAACAGAGGATGAGGAAGTGATGGGTAGGTTTGGTGTCAAGGAAAGAAACCAGGAAGGACAGATGGTGGTGGATTTTGCCAAGAGAATGGAAATGGCTATAGTCAATACCTATTTCCAAAAGAGGGAGGAACATAGAGTGACCTATAAGAGTGGAGGAAGGAGTACACAGGTCGACTACATTCTGTGTAGAAGAGGAAACCTGAGGGAGATTGGAGACTGTAAGGTTGTAGCAGGGGAGAGCGTGGCCAGACAGCATCGGATGGTTGTGTGTAGAATGACTGTTGTTGCGAAGAAGAGAAAAAGAGTAAAATCAGAGAAGAAGACCAAATGGTGGAAGCTAAAGAAGGAAGAATGTTGTGAGAAATTCAGAGACGAGCTGTTAAAGGCTCTGGGTGGTAAGAAAGAGCTTCCAAGTGACTGGGCTACTACAGCAACAGTAATTAGAGAGACAGGTAGGAAGGTACTTGGTGTGTCATCTGGACAGAGAATGGATGATAAGGAAACCTGGTGGTGGAATAGTGAAGTGCAGGACGCCATTCAAAGAAAGAGATTAGCCAAGAAGAAATATGACAGTGAGAGGACTGAAGAGAGGAGACAGGAATATAAGGAGATGGGACATAGAGCAAAGAGGGAAGTAGCTAAGGCAAAGCAGAGGGCGTACAATGAGTTGTATGGGAGACTGGACACTAAAGAGGGCGAGAAGGACTTGTACCGATTGGCAAGACAGAGGGATCAGGCTGGAAAGGATGTGCAACAGGTTAGGCTTATTAAAGATAGGAATGGTAATGTTCTAACAAGTGAGGAGAGTGTGACAGGAAGATGGAAGGAGTACTTTGAGGAGCTAATGAATGAAGAGAATGAAAGAGAAAGAAGAGTAGAGGTCATAGAAACTGTGGACCAGGAAGTGGGAAAGATTAGTGAGGGTGAAGTCCGGAAAGCTCTGAAAAGAATGAAGAAGGGGAAGGCAGTAGGACCTGATGACATACCAGTGGAGGTTTGGAAATGTCTTGGAGAGATGGCAGTGAGGTTTTTGACTCAAATATTTAATGGAATATTTGAGGGTGAGAAAATGCCTGAAGAATGGAGAAGAAGTGTGCTGGTTCCCATTTTTAAGAACAAGGGTGATGTACAGAGTTGTAGCAACTACAGGGGAATTAAGTTGATGAGCCACACAATGAAGATCTGGGAGAGAGTTGTGGAAGGAAGGCTTAGACAAGAGGTGACTATATGTGAGCAGCAGTATGGTTTCATGCCAAGAAAGAGCATCACAGATGCCATTTGAGGATGTTGATAGAGAAGTACAGAGAGGGTCAGAAAGAACTCCATGGTGTCTTTGTGGATTTAGAAAAAGCATATGACAGGGTGCAGAGGGAGGAGATGTGGCATTGCATTAGGAAATCTGGAGTGGCAGAAAAGTATGTTAGACTGGTACAGGACATGTATGAGGACAGCAGGACATGTATGAGGACAGCAGGACATGTATGAGGACAGCAGGACATGTATGAGGACAGCAGGACATGTATGAGGACAGCAGGACAGTGGTGAGATGTGCTGTAGGAGTGACAGATAGCTTCAAGGTGGAGGTGGGAGTGCATCAAGGATCAGCTCTGAGCCCCTTCTTGTTTGCTCTGGTGATGGACCGACTAACAGATGAGGTCAGGCAGGAATCCCCATGGACTATGATGTTTGCAGATGACATTGTGATCTGTGGTGAGAACAGGGAACAGGTGGAAGAGAACTTGGAGAGGTGGAGGTATGCACTTGAAAGAAGAGGAATGAAAGTCAGTCGTAGTAAGACAGAGTACATGTGTGTGAATGAGAGGGAGGCCAGTGGAACAGTGAGGCTACAAGGATCAGAGGTCACAAAGGTGCAGGACTTCAAGTACTTGGGGTCCACTGTCCAGGAAAATGGGGAATGTGGTAAAGAGGTGAAAAAGAGAGTCCAGGCAGGATGGAGTGGATGGAGAAAAGTTTCAGGAGTGATTTGTGACAAAAAGGTGTCAGCAAAGGTCAAAGGAAAAGTTTACAAGACAGTGGTGAGACCAGCTATGTTGTATGGTCTGGAGACAGTGTCACTGACAAAAAGACAGGAGAAAGAACTGGAAGTAGCAGAAATGAAGATGCTGAGGTTCTCCTTAGGAGTGACAAGGATGGATAAGATCAGGAATGAGATCATCAGAGGTACAACACATGTTGAACAACTGGGAGATAAAGTTAGGGAGGCCAGACTGAGATGGTTTGGACATGTCCAGAGGAGGGACAGTGGTTTGGACATGTCCAGAGGAGGGACAGTGGTTTGGACACGTCCAGAGGAGGGACAGTGGGTATATTGGTAGAAGGATGTTTAAGACAAAGTGGTTCAAGACAAGAAAGTTCTTGTCTTGGACCACTTTGGACATGTCTGCCTACCTGGGAGGAGTCGACGAGGGACAGGACAGCCCCCAGAAACCATCTTGGCTACAGCAAACTGGTTGGTCCACTTAAGTTGTTTACTTGGTGGGGTAACTTCCGTGTGCTTGGGACTACTCTGACTGACGAAGCCCTCTGGAGTGAGGGTGAAACGTTTCTACTAAAAAGAAACTGTCCAGATGAACTGATTGAGAATGAGCGGAGTTAATCTATTAGTTTCCATTTTTATTTATAAATACTTTTTAAATACTTAACAAATCCATCCATCCATCCATTTTAGTCCGCTTATCCGGGGTCGGGTCGCGGGGGTAGCAGCCTAAGTAGGGAGTCCCAGACTTCCCTCTCCCTAGCCACTTGGAGCAGCTCCTCTGGGGGAATCCCAAGGCGTTCCCAGGCCAGCCGAGAAACATAGTCCCTCCAGCGTGTCCTGGGTCTTCCTCTGGGTCTCCTCCCGGTGGGACATGCCCGGAACACCTCACCAGGGAGGCATCCAGGAGGCATCCTAACCAGATGCCCGAGCCACCTCAACTGGCTCCTCTCGATGTGGAGAAGCAGCGGCTCTACTCCGAGTCCCTCCCGGATGACTGAGCTTCTCACCCTATCTCTAAGGGAGAGTCCAGACACCCTGCGGAGAAAACTCATTTCAGCCGCTTGTATCCGAGATCTCGTTCTTTCGGTCACAACCCAAAGCTCATGACCATAGATGAGGGTGGGAACGTAGATCGATCGGTAAATTGAGAGCTTTGCCTTTCGACTCAGCTCTCTCTTCACCACGACAGACCGGTACAGCGCCCGCTTCACTGCGGACGCTGCACCTATCCGCCTATCGATCTCACGCTCCAGTTTTCCCTCATTCGTGAACAAGACCCCGAGATACTTAAACTCCTCCACTTGGGGCAGGACCTCCTCCCCGACCTGGAGAGGGCACTCTACCCTTTTCCGGCTCAAGACCATGGCCTCGGATTTGGAGGAACTGATCCTCATCCCGGCCGCATCACACTCGGCTGCAAACCGCTCCAGCGAAAGCTGTAGATCACGACCTGATGAAGCCAATAGGACCACATCATCTGCAAAAAACAGAGAAGCGATTCTAAGGCCACCAAAACGGATCCTCTCAACACCTTGGCTGCGCCTAGAAATTCTGTCCATAAAAGTTATGAACAGAATCGGTGACAAAGGGCAACCTTGGCGGAGTCCAACTCTCACTGGAAACGAGCCTGACTTACTGCCGGCAATGCGGACCAAGCTCTGACACCGGTCGTACAGGGACCTAACAGCCCATATCAATGGGCCTGGTACCCCATACTCCCGGAGTACCCCCCACAGAACCCCCCGAGGGACGCGGTCGAATGCCTTCTCCAAGTCCACAAAGCACATGTAAACTGGTTGGGCAAACTCCCACGTACCCTCCAGGACCCTGCTGAGGGTGTAGAGCTGGTCCAGTGTTCCACGACCAGCACGAAAACCACACTGCTCCTCCTGAATCCGAGGTTCGACTATCCGACGGACCCTCCTCTCCAGAACCCCTGAATAGACCTTACCAGGGAGGCTTAAGAGTGTGATCCCCCTATAGTTGGAACACACCCTACGGTCCCCCTTTTTGAATAGGGGAACCACCACCCCAGTCTGCCAATCCAAGGGAACTGCCCCCGATGTCCACGCGATATTGCAGAGTCGCGTAAGCCAACACAACCCCACAACATCCAGAGCCCTAAGGAACTCAGGGCGAATCTCATCCACCCCCGGAGCCCTGCCACCGCGGAGCTTTTTAACCACCTCGGTGACCTCAGCACCAGAGATTGGAGAGCCCGACCCAAAGTCCCCAGGCTCCGCTTCCTCAGTGGAAGACGTGCCAGTAGGATTGAGGAGGTCTTCGAAGTACTCCGCCCACCGACTCACAACATCCCGAGTTGAGGTCAACAGCACGCCATCCCTACCATAAATGGTGTTGGTCGCGTACCGCTTTCCCCCCCTGAGACGCCGGATGGTGGACCAGAATCGCCTCGAAGCCGTACGGAAGTCATTCTCCATGGCCTCTCCGAACTCCTCCCACGCCCGAGATTTTGCCTCAGCAACCACCCGAGCCGCATGCCGCTTGGACTGTCAGTACCTATCTGCTACTTCCGGGGTCCCACAGGCCAAAAAGGCCCAATAGTACTCCTTTTTCAGCATGACAGCATCCCTCACCGCCGGTGTCCACCACCGGGTTTGAGGGTTGCCACCACGACAGGTACCAACAACCTTGTGTAACAATATAGGAGTTATTAGTCAGTTTACTGACTTACCTATAGTTTAGACGTG
>JBBPBX010000367.1:33765-48163 GCA_038048925.1 Garcialebias charrua
TTTGCAAAGACCCACCTACATGAGTTGGGTTAGAAAGTTGTCATTTGATCAGTAAATTAAATGTATAAACTCTATAAACAAGTCACTCAATTTAGTGCAACTTGGCTTGGGGCAAATGGTATCTGAGATCAACAATATTGATTGTCATTCCTCATTTCATTGCACTTTGCTTCCAAGAAGTCAGACTTTCTTCTAGCTTTTTAGAAAATTATTTAAAAAAAATTGTTTTGTTTACATTGGCTACTTTTTCACTCAGTTTTTACCCAGCCAGTCTCTTTCAGTCCAGAACCTGACCATTTGCAAAGTAATTTAATTTGTTTCTGACCAATAAATCATTCAGGGACAAAAAGGCTCAAGCTTGATACAATTTTTTTTTTCTATTAAAATTTATTTTGGACAGACCTTTAATATTTTGGTTTCAACATGGTGGTTTTCCAAAGAGCTACTAGCTGAAAACATGACAGAGGATTAACTGAAGGATGATGCCTCTCTCAGGTCTTTGCTAGATTCGTTTTTATTCTTAATTCCTAAATTCACGATTTTAAGGTACTACTATAATTTTCAAGCTCACGCTTCGTAACATACTGTTGTAGTCTACTACAAAGACTGAACTCAAAATACTGTAATTAAAAAGGCAGAAAGTGTCCAAAAATGTATAGTTTAGAAAAATCCTTAAGAACTTCTTCAAAAATTGCAAGATTGGCTTCTTGGAATGGTAATTTTGCACTGAGCCGGTCAAAATTACTCAAGTCTTCTTGCTTATTTATGTTTAATATTGTCATATTTTGGTTTAAAAAAATAAAGACTTGGTCATGTTTTCTTGTTATACGTGTATGTGTAAGATCTTGAACCAAAAGGCTCGTTTTGATATAGAAAATAAAAGTTGTGCTTGTCGATGTTGGTTAAGCTAACTATGCTAATTGACGGACCACCACTTACCTCCAGTCAAGGGGCGCGAGACACTTCGGTTGTTTAGGCCTCGCGCACATGACAACAACCGTAAATTTGTTTTCTGGAAAGAACCGAGCGCGAACCGAGACAGAACGAGACAACGGGACATGACTGATATTCACTTGGAGGGGGAAGACATGAACAGAACAACCCAGGGACACAGCTTGGGGACACACGCTAAAAGCCGCCAGGCAGGACCGGTGGGCGCTTGAAAATGACGTAAGTAGGGTGTTCAGATATCTGCCTGATGAGAATACTTGGTTCAAGGAGCGTAACCATATATATCATATATAGAATATGATATCTATGAGCGTAACTACACATTGGTCATTTTGTACTGTATTTCAATCAATGTGTTCTATTTTATTTATTTATTTTAACTAAAGAATACACCTATTTCAAGGTCAAACACGGTCATCTAATAATAATGTGAACATCTAAAAAAAAGTTAAGTTCATTCATTCATTCATTCAACCTTTATTTATACAGGCTAGCCTCGTTGAGTCACGGGGACTCATTTACAAGAGGGACCTGTCTCACTCACACCAAACAACCATCCAAGTCTGGTGGTCCTCCAAAAAAACAAAACAAAATTAGAGGAATGTCCAGAGGACTAGACCGAACTTTTTGAGATTTTTCTACCTGGATTATTGAGCATGCATCAGGATATAATGTGAACATTTTAGTTTCAAATGTCCACACAAGCAAAGCATGTGCTGAGAACCAGAAGAAACCAGTGGATGCTTAAATAATTTCAGATGCCAAATCTTTATACTGTAACAAAAATATGAAAATTAATTTTTTATTTTACAAGTGCCAATTTAGATTTTTTTGTTTTGTCAAGATAGTGTACTGCCAATTATTCCTCAAAAATGTTCCCACTGGAAGTACAAGAAAAAGCCCTAAGGGAGTCCAGCTAAACAATGTGAACAGGCTCTAGCAAAAAAAACTATCTCATGATAGATCAACTTTAAAGCAGCACAGAAAATGTTTATTGACACCAGCTTCTTAAAAAATAGAGACAGTCTTCAGCACACAGGTTTATTTAACAATATGGTATAGAAGTACGAAATGAGCCATTTGAACCAGTTTATACAATGAATTCATTCTTATTTTCTGCATATTTACAGTACTGTCTAGCTGCATGATTTACATTGGAGAATAGTTCATCAGTTCAAGTCTAATGCGAGAGAAAATGATGCACAAAACTCTCTGAACACAAATCAGCAGTCAAACAATTAAATTTCCCACCACAGGCAAAACAAGTTCAGTACTTAATGACAATTTCATTAGAATAAACATGAGACAAAGCAACTTTAGAAAATCTGCAAGACAAACGCAGAGACTAGGCCAGTAAAAAGAACATTCTGGCACCGGTAACCATTAACAAGTTTGTTTCAATGCAGGCTTTTCTTTCGCCAGCATGTTTGTGTGTGTGTGTTCGCAATAGGTATACTAGATCTATACAAATACATTAATCCTTTAGACTGCAAACAGGAAAGATTTTAAGGCTTTCCTAAATGCAGTTCTTTTGAAAAATGGCATATTAGAATAAATTAGCCGGGAGTAGGGAAACTCGGCGAGAAGTAAATCCTGGCAAAAAAAAATTCACAGACAAATAATTTTACAGACTTCTCAACACAAATACAATATTGATTTGCAAAGGTAGAAAAAAAAAAAAGATTTTTTATTTTTTTTTACTTTGAGAAGTATTTTCTTAAAAAGTTAATAATAGATCATAAATGAAAAACAAAATACAACGCAAAGACCAGGGCTTCTTGCAAAGCTGGTCTGAACCAAAAATATATTCTTTGTAGTTTTTTCCCCCAACAGCAAATAATAAATCACTTTGTGTTGTAGGCTAAAGTAGTCCGTGTAAAGTTCACAGTTCACAGGCCTCGTAAGACTCGTTTGTATTTTTTTAGATTTTCACATCGGTAAATATAAAAAAATGTCAACTGAAAACAACAAGGCCTTTTTTTTTGTCTCTAAATGCTACAATCCTTCAACAAATTTCTCTAGCGTGTCTCCCGTTGTGTCACCCATCATACTCATGTCATTATTTAACCCTCCTCGGTTTGGTGTGTTAAGCTGTGGGAGCATGGCGCTCTGCTCCGGAGTTCCCATGTGTCCTTGCTCCATTGAGCCCGACATCGGACCAAGGATGGGGTGAGGAGAGCTAGAGTGAAGAGCACCGTGCTGAGGTGATGGCTGGGGTTGTATCCGTGGGGAGGAACTGGAATGAGGGGCCTGCTGTGAAGGTGGACGAGGCGACTGCACTGGGGCAGGGGAGCGCACCAGAGAATTTGCCATCGTCTGGCCTGGTAAGTGAGGTCCCCCCTGTCCTTGAAGCAAATGAGGTTGTGGACTCATCGAGTTAGCTTGCGCTGCAGAGCCCATCTGTTGCTTCATCATCTGCTGCTGCTGCTGTTGCTGAAGGATGCGCTGTTTGACGTGGTTCTGGAGCTCCAAGCTCATGCCAGACTGGCTCATTTGGGATGTTGGGGGAAGCTGTCCCATGGGTCCCCCACCTCCTTGCATAGCCATTTGCGACTGTGCACGGAGTTGGGAGAAGTTAGGTGGTCCTGGCTGCTGTGGAGGAAACTGACCATGGCCCTGAGGCAGGCCTCCCTGTTGCTGCATCTGTTGCATCTGCTGCATCCTAAGCAGTCTGTGGTACTGCTGCTGTGGACTGCCATTTTGAGCAGGGTTCATCATCTGGCCCTGAGGACCCATAGGTGTCATACCCTGAGGCCCCACTGGCTGTGGAGGCTGCTGTTGAGGAGCCATCACTGGCCTCTGCACTTGGTTTGCCATGACCGACATGGCCTGCATTCCAGGCTGAGAGCCCATCATGGCTTGTGGGTTCTGCTGCTGCTGTGGTACATGGCCGGTCTGGTACTTGGCTGTCCTCTGTTTAATGAAAGCAGCCATGAGGTGGGGGTTAGACTTAAGGATGGTGAGGACCTGATGCTGTTGCTGTGGGGAGCTTGGAGATTTGAGGGTGCGCAATAATTCCTGCAGGGCACTTGGAGTAATGTTACCAGACATCCTCTGGGGCATGTTTTGTTGTTGTGGAGTCATGTTCTGCTGCGAGGGGCCCTGGGGAGGCATGCCACCAGACATTTGCAGGCCATGCTGCTGGGGCATCATAGGCCTCTGCATGAGCTGGCCCTGCTGAGACATTGGGGTAACCTGAGCCTGCTGAGAGACCATGGGGCCTTGCTGAAGAGGGACCTGTGGCTGATGGCCTTGGGGATTCTGCATGCCTGCGCCCCACTGGTTTTGCTGCACAGCCTGCATCACTTGGGGGCCCCGTGGTCCCTGCACCATCTGCATTTGGTTTTGCATGGGGCCCATCATGCGCACTTGATTCATGGCCATCCCATTATTGACATAATTCGGTTGCTGCTGTTTTGCCTTGGCTGCCCTCTCAATCTGTTGTGCCACCTGCAGCGCTGCCAAAAGCTGCTGTTGTTGTTGTTGTTGTTGTTGTTGTTGTTGTTGCTGTTGTTGTTGTGTGCTGTTGTTGTTGTTGCTGCTGCTGTTGGTGTGGCATGTTAGGCATAGGTGACAGCTGCTGATGAAGAGGGGATGACTGAGGCCCCGGCTTGCCTTGTGGCACTGGTGTTGTGGGCTGACTGCTACGGCCGTTGCCCGGGAACCCTTGAGCAATAGTAGGAGGGTTCGGTGGCTGCTGTTGTTGGGGCTGGGTGGGCATCGGCTGTGGTGTTTGTGGTGTATTAGGCTGCTGTACAGAATTTGGAGTATCAGGGGCGGATGACGTAGGCGGAGAAGGCATTGGCATACCTCTTCCGGCCATGGTAGCCATTCTGCGGCGCATCATCTGAGCCTGCTGCAGCCTGTGCTGCAACTGCTGCTGACGAAGTTTGTGCTTGATGTTGAGACAGAAGGGAACCGGACACTTGTTTTCCTGACAATGCTTAGCATGATAGCAACATAAAGCAATGAGCTGCTTGCACACAGGACAGCCACCATTGGTCTTGCGCTTGCAGCCTTTGGTGTGCTGAACCACCCTCTTCATCTTCTGGCATGAAGGAAGTGCACAGTTGGCATTGCGACATTGGCAGGCATGGACAAGGGACTGAATGCAGCGCTGGATGCTGAGACGTCGACTCTCCTGAGGACTCTTGGAGGCCTCTCCACCTTGACCATTGCTGTCATCGTCTAGACCCAGGCCCCACTTCACCATCTGGTGCTCATGGCCCTTAGCGTTGTAGCAGTTAATGCACAGATCAAAGTCCTGATGACAGATAGGGAGATCACATAAAAGCTGTGTCAATATTTGAATCTGATTTCAAACTAATGCTGATAAATATTTCAAAAATAAATCCATTACTGAAAGGTTTTACCTCGCAAACAGTGCAGTGCCAGCGAGTCTCCACATGATGTTTGCATTCGTTGCAAGTATACACAAAACGGTCCTGGCCCTGATTGTGCAGCTCCACCAACATGCACATCGTGCTCCACTTGCATCTTCTAAGTGAACTGAACTCCCAGTGCTTGTCCCTGGCCAACGTCAAAAAGGCATCACGTCCATCCATGAGGTCACATGTCAGCAGAGGGTCAGGGTCCATGATAGGTGGTAAGGTGTTAATGACAGGCCCAGCATGGAGGTGGATAATAAAAAAAACCTGTCGGAACAAAGAGGGAAAACATGTATGTTAGTCATAAATACAACGTACGTAGAGAATTTGCTGATGGCATTTTAGTCATGAAGAAATTATGCACAAAAATATTGGTAAGGTTTCCCACCTCCTTGTGTTTCTCCATCGTGGCATAGAGTTTCTGTGACAGATCATTGGCAACATTTGGCATTCCAGGCTTTTTCTTATTTGCTCGGCTGACACTGCTCTTGTTTTTATTGGTTTTCTTGTTATTCTTCTTTTTTGCATTCTTGCTGTCAGCCGGAGCTCCCTTGTAGTAGAGAACAACATTTAAAAACACTGCACAAGAGGCAAGCTTAGATTGTGCAATTAAACCGAGTGATTGTACAATGCAAACGTGGTTGCTAAAAGGTTTTATATAATTATCACTTGAAGATGATACAATCTTGGTTGAGAGAAGCTTTAACAAAGGAGTCCAAATATTATAGCTTTCCTTTACTGTAATAAAAAGAAAAACCAATACGACAAGCCCATGTACCTCTGTTGTTTCAGAAGAAGCCGTGTTCTCTTCCTTCTTCCTTTCCTCCTCCTCCTGCTCAAGCTCTTTGATGCTCTCCTCAAGTACATTAGGCCAAAAGTCCCCCTCGAAGTACGCCAGCTCATTGGCACTCGTCACCCTGTCCTCTGTTGCCTGCTTTAAAATGTCCTGAATAGACAAACAATGTCCCATCAGCGCATGTACCGGTAATAGAATAAATTGTTTAACAAGAAGAAAGAAGCTGACTTTGAACCAATATTAACTTTTAGCTGATATGACAAACTTTTTGATGAGTTCATTTTTTTAAATAAATCCCATATAAAGCAAATAAAAAAAGAAGCATCTCACCCAATGAAGGATTGCATTTTATTCAAAATTTTTAAACCTACTTAACACACATTACATCAGGTTTTCAAGCATTTAGAAATCTTCGATAAAAAGTTAATGCAAATTCAATAAAACTAAATCTAATAAACAGGACTATGTATTAGACTTATTTTATTTGAAGACTGAAGCAATTTATACTTAAAGAGATAGTCCAGTCAAAAGTGAAGCAATGTTCAATTAAATAGTTATCGTTAATACTTTACACACGGCAACATCAGTTAATATGCAGTGAGCATGAACAATGAGGCAATAAAGCTTAGCAAAATGAAGTTTATTTATTTTAAAAAATTGTCAGACTTATAAAAAACTTTTTATAAAGCCACATACTAGTGTGAAAGAATGTTGCATTAGCTAATATAACACATCAACGCACTATTTTGTTTAGTTTGTCACCATTTTAGTCAACAAATAACATCCGCGTTTCTATGTGAATGTACGTGTGCCGAGCATAGCCTGCGTTTAGGTCAGTGGTTTCTGTCCACTGAGAGTTTAGTAAACTTTTGACAGACTAGAAGTGCTGATACAGAACAAAGTGTTCTTACAAACTGTAAAATGTTCTTATATTTTTGTAAAATTACATCGCATTGTTTTAATTTATAAAATTAGTTCAGTAGCAAGACAGAACATGAAGGCTTAAGATTTTAAACTAAAACTGAGAATGTCTTGAGGAAACACAGGCGCAGGTGTTTTCTGACCTTGTAATCATGTAAGATCCTCTCAGCAAAAGCCTTGTCCAGCATTTTTCGGTACCATTCTACAAGCCTCTTAGGTTTGGGGATCTTTTGATCAGGAGGGTGGCAGTGGAAAATATAGTCATCACCTTCACTAGGCGGACATGCCCAGATGTGACCCATCACATACCTGGTAAAAAAAAATAATAATAATAATAATATGAACTTCTTTGCAATTGCAATACCTAATCTAGACATAGCTGAAAAATTCAAGCTCTACTTGCTGGGAAGACTCACCCAAGCTTCTTCACATACTCCAGATAGCCTATCAAAATCTCATGGTACACTGCAGTTCTTAGGATACGTGGCTTGAAGAAGTGAATACTGTCAAGGTATGATATGTAAACCCGTCTGAATGGGAAAACATGAAAATTGAATGGTGAGATTAAGCTCAAAATAATTGTACTCTTTAAATTATACATACATGCATTTACTGCAGTATTACCTGGTGTTTGGAAAGGGACACTCTGAGCCATACTCTTGTACGTGCATTCCAAAGAAACAAACATCAACCCCGTCAATTTCCTCAAATGCAAAAAGTGCTTTGGTTCTGTAAGGGAAGCTCTCTACCATCTCGCCTGTATCTACAAACCTAAGGATGAAAACAATAGCATAAGCAACATTAACCTCTGGCGTGGTATGCAATACGAGGAAGCAGCCAAACTGTCAATTTAAAAATATTATTATTATTATTTTGTACAAAAAACACTGAGAACAAATGAAAGTCCTACCTAGACTTCATGCCAGGCTTCACATCCACAGTTTTGTCAGAGCTAGCAACCACTCGCACAAATACTTCACCAGCTTCTGGGTGGTTCTGCCTTTTCAAGTACTTGTTTACTCTGTCCTCAATGTACATCCCCAACCTTGTAGACTGCAATCCTTTAGAAACAATGGACATTTAGAATCAATGCTAGTCCTCAAAATAGATAAATCTGTCAGATTTATAAAAATACAAAGTTTTTGTTGTTTTAATATTAAACGCAACTTACTTCTAGCTGCGAACTTGTTTTCTTTTCTTGATTTACCTGACTTTTTTAGACAGTTGTCACAGATAAAGCTTTAAAAAAAAAGAGAGAAACTATTTAATGTAAAATTGCAATAACTTTGGTAAACATAAATTCTCATTAGAAATAATAACATTTGCACAGGTATAAATTTAAATGGGAAGATACATGTAGCTGTCTGAGAGCTATGCAAAACTCACCCTGAAGGCCAAATTACATCGTAGTGCNATATATATATATATTACTAGCCTTATTGCATATGCCACTTTACCTCTATACCAATATCAACTACCTCATACATATACTGTGTACATAAACTTCATATGCTGCTTTGTCACTCTATTACAAATGTCAATGCCAGAACTTTCATTTTATTTTATAGATATACTTTTTACACTTTTATACTACTATGCAAAAAACTCAGGACAGTATTACACTTTTGTTATTTCATTTTATGCTTATGTTTATTAAATGTTTAGTGTTTTAGTGTTGGTGTAACTTTTCATACTTTCATACTACTACTATGCAAAAACTACTATGCAAAAACTCAGGACAGTATTACACTTTTATTATTTCATTTTATGCTTATGTTTATTAAATGTTTTAGTGTTTAAATGTTTACTGTTGCACCGAGGGACAGAGAGAAATGCAATTTCAATCCTGTGTATGTCCTGTACATATTGCAGTTTTGACAATAAAGTTGACTTTGACTTACGTTGCAGATTGTGACGGGTCATCCCCCAGGGACACGCTGTTTCCCTGGATCTCGTTGAAGCACTTCTCACAGTAGTGATACCTGTCAGCAATAAGGCCATATTTGGGTGAACTGCAGCCAGCACATACAGTAGCAACATAGGCAAACCGGCGTACAGGTGGTAGAATGCAGAGTGAATGAAGCACACAGCAACAACCAAGGACCGAGCATGGGCAGATAGACGGATGGACACACACAGGCAGAGGTACAGGTTAGTCACAACTGAAAATGGTCATAATGCAGACACCCATTCAAACTGAACCAACAATGAGGAAAACATGCTAAAATGTTGTTAATAAGGAAATTCATCAGTAACATGAAATATTTTAACACCTTTTAAAGGCATGCTAGAAAATGAAAACAGTAAAACCCTTTTACTACAAGCACTTTCAACATGCTTGCAAGAGGGTGAATGAATATGATGAAAAGTGATAATGCAAAAACAAATATGCAAGTCTGTAAGATAAAACTGCAACATACATTTTTTTTTCAGACTAATTTAGAATATAACAGCTGTAAATGCAACCTAAATTATATTTTACACTTGGTGTCTATTTTCTGTATTTACAATGGTTGCATATTTGGGTCGGGGACCGTGAAAAACCACAGGTGACCCACATCTTCCTGCATCTACCTGAATGCAACTTGTGTAGAAACAGATGGGAGGACTGGACCTGCTGCTCACACAACAGCTTTTATGTGAAGACAGCTGTAAACATTTTAAAATGTGGGTAAATAAGAAAACTTGTTTTGAAGTTATGGGCTACACAAGAAGTCCTCTAAACTATGAACACAGACTTTTCGTTCAGTTGAGAAACCTCAGTTTTTGGTACTGACTGTGCAAAAACTAAAGCTGTGTTGCAGTGGATGCATCTTGAGGTGCAGGAGCACATTCACAACAGAAGGGGGTGCTTCGGTGCCAGATTTCAGTAAAAAAATAAAAATAAATCCAAGATAACCCAGGGAATGATCAAGGTGTTACTCCAGTAAAGAAAGCATTCTGTATTTAAACTTGTTGGAACTTTGTGGAGTTGTGTGTGGCATCTTAAGCCAAGTTTCTTAAAGATGAATACCAGTACTTGATTTAGCCTCTCCTCCATTTCAATATACATAGTCAGCATGCACTTTTACCTGTTCTGGTAGCTGTAGTAGGTGCTGTCTCTGGAGATCGTGCACAACTGTTTGCCATAGCAGCACAAAGTTTGAGGCGAGAACTCATACTATAGGAAAAAACAAACAAATATTAACATTCATAGTCAATGTGTCTGTACAAGGTCATTGCAAATTGATGCAATTAATGAAATATGACAATCTTTAAGCTTCAGACATCGCATGTTAATATAATAATAATAATAATGTCACATTTGTCATCTGTGTATGTTTCCATACAAGACGAAATTAGTCTGCATTTAACCCAACCACCACCAGGTGGGGCAGTGGGCAGCTATTGAAAGCGCCTGGGGGGCAATTTGGGGGTGAGGTGTGCCGCCCATAGACACCACAAGATATGCCGTGACTGGGGTTCGAACCTGGGTCCTTCGGGTCCCAAGTCGGTTCCCCTGCCTCTACACCATCTTGGCCCCCATGTTGCTGCTTAGTGTGCCATCACCTCCCTTTCTATAGTCTCACCTTTCTGCCGCAGCAGTAGCCAAGACTTTGCATGACAGGATCGATTTCTGCTTCAAACACCTCTGCCAACTTTGTGCAGTACTTGTAGACGCGGGATGTTTTGCGGTTATACAGCCAGGCGTTGTTGAACATGAGCCACACATCATCGACATACTGCCATGGTTCCTGGTACTGTCCTGTATCCAGCTTGCGCTTGATGGTGGATAAGTCGACTGGGGTTTTCACTATGTCAAAGTAATCCTGCAGAAAAGAGGCCGTCAAAAACCATAACTTAGGATTTCTGCAAGTTTTAATACTTTGTATATTAGAATAACTGTGTGTATATGTATCAGTGGAAACTCACAGGGATCCCGAGTAGCATGGGGTCTACAGGTTGTCTGAAGGGCAGGGACTCTGGGTCTTGTCTGTAAAGGGCCTCGAGTGTTGGCATTAAGGCTTGTCTCAGCTCCTCTGGCTTAAAAACTGGATGAAAAACATTAAGAAACTAAGCATAAACAGTATCTCCAGGTCTGAAAATACAACCATTTCTCTAAACACCAACAACAAAACTGGTCTGGTACAAATTAATGTACTGTACATTCAAAATCAAAATGAGTCTGTTTTAAGACGAGTCTAAAATGAAACAGTTGTTCCAAAGAATAATGCAATGCCAACGTAAATAAATTGATGTGTACAGTATTGCATACACAGCTGTAAACTTTTTTAATGGAAATTGTTGACTTTTGAATAAATTTGACAATGTAAGACTTCTGACGGTGTGTAAAGCCCTTTGTTAAATGCAGAAAAATAAATAAGTACAACAGGCTATACACTGCAATGACATATCCTTTGTCATTTTCTGTCTGATGTTTTCTCTTGTTTTAAGTAAAAAAGCTTTTTGGAGATATAACACTTTTTTATTTAAGGATTTTCAAGTTTGATTTAGTATTTCAAAATATTGAAACGTCAACTATTTTCTCTGCCTTTTTGTCACCTGACCATAGATAAATGTATAAAAATGATATCAATGGTAATACTTTTTCTCCAGTTTTGAGCTGCGCAAGTGGCTGATGCGCCGTTAGCCCCACTATCATCCTCCTCTTTTGGTTCTGCCTTTGCCTCTGGCTTTTTCTCCTCAGTTTCCATTTGTTCCTGCTTTGGTTCTGTTGCATCTGGCTCCTCCTTTTTTACCAGTGGAGGCTTAGCTTCATCGTCCTGCTGTAGAAAAACAAATACTGTTAACAGACAAGAAATAAAAAGCCACAATTTACTTATTGTGAAATGTGATCAGAACTGAATGATTGTGCCTGACTACGTTTTGCAGTAGTTCAAACAGCAAATGATTTATCATCTAATCTACCAAACACAGAGTGCATTAAATAACTTGCATACCTCCATTTTTATATCACGTTGCTTCTTTCCAGAGTTGCTATCATCATCTTCATTTTTTATTTCAGGTTTAACTTCAGTGCCACTCATGTCAGGTAAGGCCTGCTGGGAGCTTAGCTCAGCCACAGATCCTGGTGTAGGTACTCTGTTATCTTTACCTGCTGTTGCCTGTGACAACTAGAGTCAAAAAAGGTACATCGATCAAAATCCTGATCATCCTAATAAACAACATTAAACTTTTTACCCAAAAAACAAACAAACAAACAACAACAAAACAGCTGAAAAACCAGTCTAGTGCTTTATTGTAAGAGGACAGAAGGATAAGCCAGTTTTTAGGATTCAGAATGGACTAGTGTCTCACCGGTGTAGCAGGATGCTGTGCCTGCACTGAGGTGGGCTGCTGCATCTGGCTGGAGGGTTCAGACTGGGGCTGCAGGGGGGTCATAGGCTGGGAGGGGTCAGGCGGGGTGCTCAAAGCTGCAGGGGGACGAGGGATACCACTAGGAATGTGGGTTGGTGTGGAGGAGGGTCCAACTGTAGAGCTGGGTGTAGAGGGTTGAGGTGGCACTTGGGCCTGCGTGTGAACATGCTGCTGCTGGCTAACATTAGGTGAGGGAGTTCTGCCCAGGGAGGGCGGGGCTGGAGGGCCAGAGGGCAGCTGGGAGCCCAGTGCATTCAGAGGGAGGTTAGAGTTTTGCGTTTGCTGGAACAAAGTGGGGCGTACTATTAGCATACTGACATTTTACAAAGCAGATTACACACTGACGCACAAAGGACCACATTTAGACACAAAATAGTGAGTTGAATCACACACAACTTCTCACAGCAGTACACATCCTCACCTGTGCAACAGGAGCCTGTGACATGGTGTGTCCCAAGCTCATATTCACATTCATTGTTCCACCTGCAGCACCAGGAAACTGGCCCTGTGGCAGAAATTGGCCTTGGTTGGCTGGTTGAGACACCATATTATTAGCATGAGAACCCATCATTCCTTGAGTTTGAGACATCCTTGATGGAGACATGCCCATCTGGAAAGTGGCAAAGACAAACAAATCAGTACAACAAAAAGGAACCTAGTTCTAGACGTCTGTCCTGATATTAAATGCAGATCATATATGGGTTAGCAATACTGCAGACTTTTAAACAATCAGTGGGGTAACATATTAACATAAATGCAAAACAAAATATTCAAACCATGGTGACAGTATATAGTCTTGGAAATCATCACACAACTTAAGAAGCAGTCCTAAATGTTGTCCAATTTAAAAAACAAAATAAATGTATGAATGCACCAGTTGTAAAATTCTGTAAATACAGAAACCAATTAAAAACCTAGCATTCCTAAAGAAATGCATATCACTCTTCACCTTTCACGTCAGAATTATAGACTAAGACTGGTTGAGTAGGAGCGAAAGAAAAGAGATGAAACAAATCACATGCACAAAAATAAATAAAATGTAGTTAAAACGGAGATAAGTGTTTTCTTGAAACCAGGCAAAAGGAAAATATTTTTATAAAACTCTTGGCTGATAAAAGTTATTTTAATGCTGATAAACTTTTTCCCTCTTCACTGGCCTTGAACTTGACAAAGTTGTTCAAATCTTGATTTTCACCATTAGCAGTCTCTGAAATCAAGAGGGAAAAAAACAACCTAAAACTGAGATGGAGGGAAGAAAGAAATCTCACCGATGGAATGGAGTTCATGCTCATCTGCTGTGGATGGCTCATCGGGGAAGGAGCCCTCGCTCCCATGGGTGCCTGAGGCATCTGCACATTCTGCATTGCTACTGGGTTAAACTGGTTGATTCCTGTAGGAATAAATTCACAATTACATACCTGTTCAAGGGAATAAATGTACTGAGTAATTGAATATTTAATGTTCTAGTGAGCTGGTGGATACACTAAACCAGCTGATTTAAACAAAACATCTCAGAGTAGTTTAATAATCCAACATACACAGAAAAAACTCCTCATTGGATTTTTAAACAAAAATTAGTTTTAAAACCATCTCATTTCCTATTGTTATCTTGAATCTTAAGTAATGTTTTTAAGGATAAACTGTCTGCTCTAGTTGTACCTTTTAAAATGTTTTTAAGGATGAACTGTTTGCTCCTCTCAAGTTGTACCTTCCGAAATGTTTATGTATTTTATCTGTAATGGAGGTACTTTTTATTCATTTTATTCTTTTATTCCTTTATTTTGTTTTAAATTGTAGTTGTATGAATGTGTTGACTGTCTCACTACCATTATCATTACCTGCTGTAAATGAATTGCCCCTCGGGGACGGTAATAATAAAGTTGAAGAGCCGCTTAATGTAGTTTTTTCCAGGTCTTAAGTTTCTTATTTGAAAGTAAAATCATCAGCTAATTTATTCCTACCAAAAGAGGGAAAATATGTGTGT
>JBBPBX010000367.1:56292-75727 GCA_038048925.1 Garcialebias charrua
AGCGGATTTATCGCAGATCGTGCCAGGCCGCCGCGCGAACACCTCCGGCCTGGCTAGCTCCAGAAGCTAACACATGGGAGCTAACACGGGAGCCGGCCTTTGAAGACTGGTGACCAGGATGGCTTCATATGGATTAATTACTAGCTGGAATCGCTCTGTGAGCTCTGTGGACGTCTCAGGCTGGAGCAGCAGCTGCAGATTGATCGCCGATCGCGCCGCCGCTCCAACACCAGCTCATGGCTTGGCTAGCAGAAGCTAGCCAGCTAGCTAACACAGGTCTCGAGCAGCTGCGGTGGTTCACTCGCCGGCCGCCGCGCTGCTCGGCCCGACAACAATCAACGCATGGCAACCTAAGATGTCGGCTTTGACCATCTCAAAGTAAGAAATTATATTTTTATTTATTCTGTAAATGTGAATAGCAATGTTTAACATTACAGTACACTACTGTACATGCTTAAATGTGTGCGCGCGCTCCGTTAGCGGTATTTCCACGACCTACGAACGGAATAAGGACCTACGAACTGGACGCTATTTTCACCCCCTAGCTACGGCAGAATCGAGCTGCGAACAGTTCTTATCTCCCTAACTCGGACGTAACTAGGGGGTCACCTGTACTCTGCTAATGGACCGACTAACAGATGAGGTCAGACAAGAATCCCTATGGACTATGATGTTTACAGATGACATTGTGATCTGTGGAAAGAACAGGGAAGAGGTGGAAGAGAACTTAGAGAGGTGGAGGTATGCACCTGAAAGAAGAGGAATGAAAGTCAGCCATAGTAAGACAGAGTATGTGTGTGAATGAGAGGAAGGACAGTGGAACTGTGAGGTTACAAGAAGCAGGTCACAAAAGAGCAGGACTTCAATTACTTGGGGTCCACTGCCCAGAAAAATGGAGAATGTGGTAAAGAGGTGAAAAAGAGTCCAGTCAGGATGGTGTTGATGGAGAAAAGTTTCTGGAACCATTTGTGACAAACGGGTGGCCGCAAAGGTCAGAAAAAGTTTGCAAGAAAGTGGTAAGACTAGCTACGTTGTATGACTTGGAGACAGTGGCATTGCTAAAAAGACAGGAAAAAGAACTGGAAGTAGCAGAAATGAAGATGGTGAAGTTATCCTTATGAGTGACAATGATGGATAAGATTTGGAATGAGACCAGCAGAGGTGCAGCACAGGTTGAACAGGGAGATTTATGCCCCTTTTCCACCGGTCGGCTCGGGTCGGATGTTACGTCATATGTGCGTCGCAGAGACCCCCTTTCATCCTTTCCCACCGGCTATTCCGAGCGGAGCCGCGCGAGATTTCCTGAGATTATCGGGCTGCTTTCAGAGGTGTACTGAAGCGAGCTCACCCGCTCCGGAAGGAGGGAGGAGGAGACTCGAGCTGTTTTTACGGAAGCCAGGGAAGCTACCACGGCAGGACTTTTACATGAATAACACGGTAAAAACAATTGTTATTTTTTAAATTTATAGCAAAGATGGGTCTTCAGCTGAACGTGTCCTTAATAAAATCACGTACTGCTCAAAACTGCACGATTTTAAAAAGTAGTTTCGCCACGAGTAACACGCGGCGCGCGGGCGGCTTTATGTCTTTAAATGTAGCTCAATGAACAGATATAAAATATATTTCATAGCTGACTTTAATAGTACGAGGGCTCCTGAGCTTAACCACGCTTTAATATTGTCACGTATGGTCAAATGTGCTGCATTTAAAGTAGTTTCGCTTTGACTTTTTCCAAAACCTGTGTTTGCACAACGAAAATAAATTATAAAAATTCGAATTTTATTTCAAATAACTCCAACAGGATACATTTCGTATATGAACATGTTGTGATCACACTAGATTTTTTTGAAAAATATCAGCTTTGTGGTTTTTGATAGAATTGATAATATGTGAAACAAAGTAGAAAATAATGGACGTAGGTTGACACATTTATGTCTATAAAACATTGAATTTTATTTCAAATAACTCCAACAGGATACATTTCGTATATGAACATGTTGTGATCACACTAGATTTTTTTGAAAAATATCAGCTTTGTGGTTTTTGATAGAATTGATAATATGTGAAACAAAGTAGAAAATAATGGACGTAGGTTGACACATTTATGTCTATAAAACATTGAATTTTATTTCAAATAACTCCAACAGGATACATTTCGTATATGAACATGTTGTGATCACACTAGATTTTTTTGAAAAATATCAGCTTTGTGGTTTTTGATAGAATTGATAATATGTGAAACAAAGTAGAAAATAATGGACGTAGGTTGACACATTTATGTCTATAAAACATTGAATTTTATTTCAAATAACTCCAACAGGATACATTTCGTATATGAACATGTTGTGATCACACTAGATTTTTTTGAAAAATATCAGCTTTGTGGTTTTTGATAGAATTGATAATATGTGAAACAAAGTCTTTATTGTGTTCTTCTTCTAGTGGTGGCTAGTACTGTAGTAAATAGCTTGAGGAACACTACTGCCACCATGTGGTAAGACGAGTAGGATTCTGGACCCCGCCCACAGAAGGGGTACAAAAAAGCTGTGGAAACAGAACATAGATGTGACCCGACCCGAACTGAGCCGACCTGAGCCGATCCAACCCGAGCCGAGCCGAGCGGTGGAAAAGAGGCAATAGTTAGACAGGCCAGACTGAGATAGTTTGGACATGTCCAGGAAAGGGACAGAGGAAATATTGGAAGATGGACGTTAGAAATACAGCTGCCTTGAAAAAGACAAAAATGAAGGCCAAAGAGGCACTGGACTCTGCACATAAATGCAGTTAGAGGACATGGAGGTACGGTAGTTGGAGTGAGAACATACAATGCAGAGGACAGTGTGAGAAGGAGTAGGATGACACGCTGTGGGAACTCCTGAAAAGGGAAAAGCCATAGAAGAAGTCTTCCTTGAAAAAATAGACATAGCCAGACTTTTAAACCAAGTTAATCTTTATAAAGAAAAGGGAAAATTACAAAGCGGAATAATAGCATTTTGGTCAAACCTTGAAACAACACTGTGTGCAAGCTTATGCGACACTGAGAGATATTGCTAGATGTGTTAATGCTGAAAATATGTGTTAAGGATGACTTTCAACAACTACCACATCAAACTTTAGCTCAGTATTTGTAAATATGACTGGGTTACAGCCCTTGTTTTACTGACCAAGGCCCTTCAATAATACCACATCCATTTTTGTGAAATTCACAAAGTTTGTGCCATTTTTGTTAGCTAATGTTGGTTAGCTTTGTTGGCCATCTTAACTTTGACTCCAAAATCGGTTGTAGATGAACATGCAATGATAACCTTGAGTTTCAAATTTTTTTTGGGGTTATGATCACATGAACCTCTGATAAACCTCTGATTTGGTCTTAAACAAGGTTGACGTCAATGCCAAATATTTAAAAAAGGATTTTGCATAATGTGATTTGTTCGGAGTGTGTTTTGGGGATAACTCAGCTACTAGCTCACCAAATTGTACATCAATATCAGTAAAATAGCCTAAGGTACAGCCAATTTTATGTTTGCTAAGGTTGATCGCTGTGGCAGCCATCTTGTAGATGTGGCCACCATGAGTTGTAGATGAACAGCCAACGAGTTACCTAATTAAGAGTTTCATTAAAATACATGTTTTGTGTTATTTTAATCACACGCAAACACATTTTATATCTATTATAGTCTTACTTACTTAAAGTCATACTTTTTGTCTTCAGTGGTTGGCGATATATATGCAAGTTTGAAAACGACAATGATGCTAAGCAGTAATCATGAAACACGCTGTTTGGGTTTTGTTGGGGTTTTTTTTGCACTTTTTCAAAATTAATAACAGAGATGGAAAGAGATAAAAGTCTAAATCCTTTCCAAACCTCCAAAAAGTAAATTTAAAAAGGCTTTCCTTTTTGGGTACCTTAAGTTTAAAAATATTTAATGCTCATTCACTAAGCATGAGCATTTTTTAAAATGTATTGTAACAAAGGAAAAAATCAGATCGTTTTAAAATTATACTCACCCTGGCAGGACTTGCCGGCCTGGCAGTGGGTCATGTGATTGAGTACGTTCTTCATGGTGCGGCAGTGAGGCAGAGTACAGGCCCTCATCTCTCCGTTTGCCTGCTCTCGCCGCTGGCATTTATGTGCATGGAGCAGCAGGACCAGCTGCTGCTGAATGAGTTTTCGCTTTTCAGGGTCGGCTGTTGGTCCTCCTGACACACCACCAACTCCAGGGGCCATGCCCATTGACGCTACCTGCTGCTGCATCTGGGACTGCAAGGGTGTACACAATGCATTCAATTAATATAAAAATCAAAACAATACATAACTCCTATAACATTTCAGGGTTGTAAATAAAAACAGTAAATATTATACTGTAATTCTTACACCTTCCCTAAATGAAATAACGCACTTTTCAAGATTGTCAAAGTGAAACTTGAAGCCTTTTCAGTTCCTTAACATTGGGATCAATATGGTCTTAAACATTCATTTATATCAAAAATAATGATTTAACTTGATCACAATCAATCAAATGGTTATTTGACTTTAAAAAATCCAAACTGTCAACATCTACAAAAGATTGAGAAATGAAAAGAAAAAGCACCCAATATCCTTTTTTTTTTTAAAATAAGCATAACTTGTTGGTGCTCATATACTGTAAATATATAAATACATTTTTAATTTTCACAATAGCTACAGGTATATGTGGGCATTGTGTAATGTCCACATAATATAATGTCATATTTAGGCTTTTGTGAAAAGTAAGGATTAGTACAGTTTACACTTCCATCAAAAAACATGTCAATTCAACACTGAAAATGTTTAGGTCTCATAGTGCTCGCTCAGTTTTATCGTTCCTTTTTTTTTATTAAAAAAAGCTGCTGCGTTGCATAGCATAGAATACATTTAAACGCAATGTAGAACAACAGTAGGAAATTTTATCAGAAACCACCACTACTTATCTTTCAGACAAAAAAAAGAATTTAAATTGTAGGAATTTATAAGTTAATAAAGAATGATGACATCCTAGTGTTTCACCCTAGATAACTTGCCAAGGCAGGGTGCTCATCTCGTCCGTGATTTTTGTACCGGTGGGGGGGGGGCAACGACGACGGACGGACAGAGACACGTCCTGAGCTGCGCAACACTTACCGGTATACTGATTGATTTGGGGATGGGGGAGTTAGAGACAAAATTGTGCACTGTTTGTACCGACAGTTTTCGAGTGTGGGGGGGTGGTGTCAGTGTGAGGGTTTAGCATGAGGGGAGAGGCTGCTTTCAGGTTTTTAGCTAGTGCACCTGCCTTGTGAGCTGCTAGTTTAGCGTTACGTCAGTGCCGACAGGTAGTTAGAGTGGGGAGCATTCGGTAGGCGCTCGGTTCTGTGGACGGGGAGGTGCTCCCCGCCTATATAATGGTAGGGGAAGGGGGAGTGGTGGGGCAGTGGTTAGACGGTGGGCCTGTGATCGGTAGATCGCCGGTTCAAGCCCCGATAGGGTTGGGCGATATGGCTCAAAAATTATATTGTGATATTTCAGAGCATTATCACGATAACAATAAATTTTGTGATATAACCACATTAAAAAAAGGAAAAAAATCAAATTTATTTATTTGACAAATTTAACTTAACATGTTGCTTTGCAGTATTATATAAAATAAAAAATAAAAACAACAAGGGGTAATTTTACTGAAATTACTTTATTTAGTAAAGTATTCAGTCTCCCAAGTATAAAAATAAAAAAATTAAAATGATCTGTTATTTAGACTGTGTTACGACCCAGCTCAATTACCCCTTATGATGAGTAACAGTAATGGAATCAATGTTCCCTCACCCGGACGCGGGTCACCGGGGCCCCACTCTGGAGCCAGGCCCGGAGGTGGGGCACGTTGGCGAGCGCCTGGTGGCCGGGCTTTTACCCATGGAGCTCGGCCGGGCACAGCCCGAAGAGGAGACGTGGGTCCCCCTTCCCATGGGCTCACCACCTATGGGAGGGGCCAAAGGGGTCGGGTGCAATGTGGGATGGGTGGTGGCCGAGGGCGGGGACCCTGGCGGTCTGATCCTCGGCTACAGAAGCTGGCCATTGGGACATGGAATGTCACCTCTCTGGTGGGGAAGGAGCCTGAGCTAGTGTGTGAGGTTGAGAGGTTCCGGCTAGAAATAGTCGGACTCACCTCAACGCATGGCTCTGGCTCTGGAACCAGTTTCCTTGAGAGGGGTTGGACACTCTTCCACTCTGGAGTTGCCCCTGGTGAGAGGCGCCGAGCAGGAGTGGGCATACTTGTTGCCCCCCATCTTGGTGCCTGTACGTTGGGGTTCACCCCGGTGAACGAGAGGGTAGCCTCCCTTCGCCTACGTGTGGGGGGACGGGCTCTGACTGTTGTTTGTGCCTATGCGCCAAACGGCAGCGCAGATTACCCACCCTTTTTGGAGTCCTTGGAGGGGGTATTGGAGAGTGCACCTCCTGGGGACTCCCTTGTTCTACTGGGGGACTTCAACGCTCACGTGGGCAATGACAGTGAGACCTGGAGGGGTGTGGTTGGGAGGAACGGCCCCCCTGATCTGAACCCGAGTGGTGTTCTGTTATTGGACTTCTGTGCTCGTCATGGATTGTCCATAACGAACACCATGTTCAGGCATAAGGGTGTACATATGTGCTCTTGGCACCAGGACACCCTAGGTCGCAGTTCGATGATCGACTTTGTTGTCGTCTCATCTGATCTGCGGCCGCATGTCCTGGACACTCGGGTGAAGAGAGGGGCGGAGCTGTCCACTGACCACTACCTGGTGGTGAGTTGGCTCCGATGGTGGGGGAGGATGCCGGTCAGACCTGGCAGACCCAAACGTATTGTGAGGGTCTGCTGGGAACGTCTGGCAGAGTCTCCCGTAAGACGGAGCTTTAACTCCCACCTCCGGGAGAGCTTTGAACACGTTCCGAGGGAGGCGGGGGACATTGAGTCCGAGTGGGCCATGTTCCGCGCCTCTATTGTCGAGGCAGCTTATCAGAGTTGTGGCCGCAAGGTTGTTGGTGCCTGTCGTGGTGGCAACCCTCGAACCCGGTGGTGGACACCGGCGGTGAGGGATGCTGTCAAGCTGAAGAAGGAGTCCTATTGGGCCTTTTTGGCCTGTGGGACCCCGGAAGCAGCAGATAGGTACCGACAGTCCAAGCGGCATGCGGCTCGGGTGGTTGCTGAGGCAAAAACTCGGGCGTGGGAGGAGTTCGGAGAGGCCATGGAGAATGACTTCCGTACGGCTTCGAGGCGATTCTGGTCCACCATCCGGCGTCTCAGGGGGGGAAAGCGGTACGCGACCAACACCATTTATGGTGGGGATGGCGTGCTGTTGACCTCAACTCGGGATGTTGTGAGTCGGTGGGCGGAATACTTCGAAGACCTCCTCAATCCTACTGGCACGTCTTCCACTGAGGAAGCGGAGCCTGGGGACTTTGGGTCGGGCTCTCCAATCTCTGGTGCTGAGGTCGCCGAGGTGGTTAAAAAGCTCCGCGGTGGCAGGGCTCCGGGGGTGGATGAGATTCGTCCTGAGTTCCTTAGGGCTCTGGATGTTGTGGGGTTGTGTTGGCTTACGCGACTCTGCAATATCGCGTGGACATCGGGGGCAGTTCCCTTGGATTGGCAGACTGGGGTGGTGGTTCCCCTATTCAAAAAGGGGGACCGTAGGGTGTGTTCCAACTATAGGGGGATCACACTCTTAAGCCTCCCTGGTAAGGTCTATTCAGGGGTTCTGGAGAGGAGGGTCCGTCGGATAGTCGAACCTCGGATTCAGGAGGAGCAGTGTGGTTTTCGTGCTGGTCGTGGAACACTGGACCAGCTCTACACCCTCAGCAGGGTCCTGGAGGGTACATGGGAGTTTGCCCAACCAGTTTACATGTGCTTTGTGGACTTGGAGAAGGCATTCGACCGCGTCCCTCGGGGGGTTCTGTGGGGGGTACTCCGGGAGTATGGGGTACCAGGCCCATTGATATGGGCTGTTAGGTCCCTGTACGACCGGTGTCAGAGCTTGGTCCGCATTGCCGGCAGTAAGTCAGGCTCGTTTCCAGTGAGAGTTGGACTCCGCCAAGGTTGCCCTTTGTCACCGATTCTGTTCATAACTTTTATGGACAGAATTTCTAGGCGCAGCCAAGGTGTTGAGAGGATCCGTTTTGGTGGCCTTAGAATCGCTTCTCTGTTTTTTGCAGATGATGTGGTCCTATTGGCTTCATCAGGTCGTGATCTACAGCTTTCGCTGGAGCGGTTTGCAGCCGAGTGTGATGCGGCCGGGATGAGGATCAGTTCCTCCAAATCCGAGGCCATGGTCTTGAGCCGGAAAAGGGTAGCATGCCCTCTCCGGGTCGGGGAGGAGGTCCTGCCCCAAGTGGAGGAGTTTAAGTATCTCGGGGTCTTGTTCACGAATGAGGGAAAACTGGAGCGTGAGATCGATAGGCGGATAGGTGCAGCGTCCGCAGTGAAGCGGGCGCTGTACCGGTCTGTCGTGGTGAAGAGAGAGCTGAGTCGAAAGGCAAAGCTCTCAATTTACCGATCGATCTACGTTCCCACCCTCATCTATGGTCATGAGCTTTGGGTTGTGACCGAAAGAACGAGATCTCGGATACAAGCGGCTGAAATGAGTTTTCTCCGCAGGGTGTCTGGACTCTCCCTTAGAGATAGGGTGAGAAGCTCAGTCATCCGGGAGGGACTCGGAGTAGAGCCGCTGCTTCTCCACATCGAGAGGAGCCAGTTGAGGTGGCTCGGGCATCTGGTTAGGATGCCTCCTGGACGCCTCCCTGGTGAGGTGTTCCGGGCATGTCCCACCGGGAGGAGACCCAGAGGAAGACCCAGGACACGCTGGAGGGACTATGTTTCTCGGCTGGCCTGGGAACGCCTTGGGATTCCCCCAGAGGAGCTGCTCCAAGTGGCTGGGGAGAGGGAAGTCTGGGCCTCCCTACTTAGGCTGCTACCCCCGCGACCCGACCCCGGATAAGCGGAAGAAAATGGATGGATGGATGGATGGATGGATGGATGGATGGACGGACGACCCGGCTCAGCCAGGAGAAGGGGAGGTAACATTAAAAACCCAGATGGAACAAGGTTGAATAAAAGTAACAATTTAATTGGTCCGTTTAACCAAAATTTAACATTGGCAAAAGGAGGGGTACTTTCAACACAAGTTTCATTCAAAAACAAAAGTTGGTCCTAACTTAAAGAGGAGCCACTTGCTCCCACACACAAAAGTCAGGGTAGGGCTGAAAGGCGTCCAGCTGACCCTGAAGCTTGTTAGTGTTTCAGCTTCCTCTGTTCCTGCAGGAACGTGTCATTTCTCTAATTCATTTTTTTAACTGATCTGCCGTGGACCGACTGTGGAACTTAATAGACAGCTGAGCTGCGCGTGTTTGTAAGAGCGAGGGAGATGCAGGCTGCAACCGGCAGCACGCGCAGCGGCTGCTCAGAGCGGGGTGGGGAGGGGGAGACATTTGAGCTCTCTGTGCCTGCGAGCAGGGGGGAGAAGCTGACACAAGTTGTTTGTTTTTAGCATTTTAGCTAGCTAGTATTGCACGCAGACTGGTGGAGGGAGGTGCCCAGTTCTGTTTTGTTGTTTGAAGCGCTCGGTTGTTTAGGGGGCGGCACGTTCTGACGTATTACTTCAGGAAATTAGCATATCATGATATCATTTTTTTGCCCGGGCAAGCTATTTTTACTGGTATTATCGTGAACGATATGATATGGCCCAGCCCTACATTAGCGTGGTGTCCATGATTCTAAAGCTCGGTGTGCACGTGCACTTTTCAGAGCACGTGCAGACGTAAGGACGTGTCGTGCGTTAGCCTTTAGCGTCTGATCCGGCTGTTTGACGAGCTGCGGCCCAGTTCTGACCTCCTCTTGTTTGCAGGCGTGCCTGGACTGCATCTGCCGCGGCTGCCAGAACTCCTACATGGCCAACGGGGAGAAGAAGCTGGAGGCCTTCGCCGTGCCCGAGAAGGCGTTAGAACAGACTCGTCTCACGCTGGGCATCAACCTCACCAGTATCACGGCCGCGGCCCTCCGCAGCCCCACCGGCAGCTCCCCGGGCGGCACCCTCCTCAACGTCACCACGGCCACGGGCGCGCCCGTCTCCGCCGCCTTCCTGTCGGGGGCGGCGAACGACAGCCGGAGCTTCGAGGAGTCACTGGAAATGCGCTTTGACTGCTGAGGTCCTTCGCTCACCTCCGATGAGTTCGTCGGCACATTCCAAGCCCTGTAGGCGACCTGCGGGGGCGGAGCTAAAACAAGGCAGCTACAGGGACGGGTGAAGCGACGGCCTTCCGTCCATCGCCCCAAACCGCACCTTGCTTGTGGTGCGTTCAGAGAAGACGAGAGAGAGATGTAGCGTCACTGTATGTGCAGATGTTTCATTTCAGTGGAGGTAGTTGTGGGTCACATCTGTAGAGCATGTTGTGTCAGGGAGCTATAACCACGATAGACTGAACCATAGAGACCCGGGTAATTTATATAAAAAACATTTTTCTACTTCTCAGTTTGCATTGATGACAGAGTTTTATGATGTTTTATAAGTTCCAGTACAAATGGGATCTGCGTTCAACCGGAATGTTTTCACACTGGTGACGGGCGGACGGTGTCCACGAGCGTCGTCTGGCCACGGCTGGAGCGTCGTTCCACCTGAGCTGGACTTTTTTAACGTGATGACTTCAAGAAGCAGGATGTGAATTTTAACACCAGCCAAGTTTCAACATGTTGAATGTTTCTACTGTGTGAGCACTGAAACTACTAAATATTACTCTAAGCTGTTGTATACTTCAAACAAACGTGTATTTAACCAGTAAAATTGTGAATTTTAAGTCGGCCAACCACAGTGGTCTGACGAGAACTATATTCCTGGTTTGCCTTTTTTGTGTGTGTGTGTGTCAAAGTTGCTCTGTGTGTGTTTGTGTACATGAAGCACTTTCTCACACTCTTGTGTGTTTAAAACCTCTGGTTGACTGCAGACGCTGCGTGCTCTTCCCCACACGTTTTCTTTGCTCGTGTAAACTACACGCGTGCTGCTAATCATGAAGAACTCGTCGGAGAAGGAGCCGTCCTTTCATCCGCTTTTGCTTTTCTGCACTAACGACACATGCAGTATTTATTGGACGTGTGCTCCACGCTGGGCTCTGGTTCTGCCTGATGAGTCCCATCAAACGTTTCAGTCTCACTCCGCACCCTTTTAGTGTTTCTTTCTACCGTCTCCAAGCTGTTGTTTTTGTTGTTGTTCTCCCTCTGGGCATTTAAATACATATAATATAATTGTAACATATTTCCACAAAAAAGAAAGTGAAAACCAACCCTAAAGTGTCATGTTTTCATATTTATCAGGTCAGGTTGTAATTTATAAAATGACCACCAGAGGGTAGTAGTGCTCTAGCGAGGGCAAAATGCACTTCAACATGCTTTTATTTTGGTACACAGTGTGCCACCTTTTCTGGCACTTTTATTTTTAAATTAACAACTAAAAGTTTATATTAATGCATGGATATTTTTGGATTTAATTACAAGTGTTTCAACAAATTATTAAGACGGGGTCCACACCTGCTTCACGGTAAATCACTTTTTAACGACGGTTTTTTATTAAAGCTGCAGTATGTAGCTTTTTTTATGAACATATTTCTTCACTCTGTCACTACCTCCTGACAGACTGATGTTAGCCAGGTAATCTCTGAAAAAAATTTAAAAAAAATATTGTCCCCTTGCTTCTCCAGGTGGTAAATAAGCATTTCTAAAAAGAAAAGGTGACCCGCCATTTTCCAGCCAATAAAAACAGAGTTTGTAACCAGCCAATAAAAACAGAGCTTGAATTTGAATCAGCCAATAAAAACAGAGCTTGAATTTGAAATTCAACAGACCACAAGGGGGCAGAGCCACATATGGCTCTGAGGGGGAGGGATCAGAATGCTTTGCCTGTTGAAAATATTTCTAACTGCTGCAGTTCTACAGAAACTGCATACTGAACCTTTAAGCTTGTTTTTATCAATCATTTTAGAGAATCCTTACTTTCTAAAAACTTGAACCTTGTTACGGATTATTAAAGAATTACAAGTTTTAGCCGTCACTAATCTAAAACCCATTCTTGTTTGGAGCTAGTCCTATGCTAGCAGTTAGAGTATAAATAAAAGACAGAAAGCAGCAGATATGTTGTGTGTCCAACACTTGAAGACGTGCAGCTCAGCTGGTTGAGTCCCTCCAGTGGACGCATCATTTCCTTCCTGTTCTCTCAAACCCAGCAGGTCGAAGAAGATGGCCGCTCGTCCTGAGCCTGGCTCTACTGGGGGGTTTCTTCCTGTTTAAAGGAAGTTTTTCCTTTCCACTGTTGCCTTTGTGCTTGCTCAGGATGGAAGACTGTGACAAAGGATTCAAGGTTCTTTGTCATTCCACCACTGGTGGAATGAAATTGTGTACACATGCTCCCAGTTACATCCAACAAAAGTATAAAATGTAAAAGAAAAACGGTAGATCTAAGAAAAATCCATACATCCATTATCTTTACCTGCTTATTCCATTTTCGGGTCACGGGGATCCAGCAATCACTGTGCGAGGGGCGGGGGACATCCTGGACAGGTAGAGAGAAAAACTATTCACTCACACCATAGGGACAATTTAGAGTTACCATCAGTCTAACATGCATGTTTTTGGTCTGTGGGAGGAAACTGGAGTACCTGGAGAAAACTCATGCAGCACAGAGAGAACATGCAAACTCCACCCAGAAAGGCCCCTGAACCAGGGACCTGCTCTCTGAGAGGCAGTAGCTCTACAAGTTGCGCCACCGTGCTGCCTACACTAAGCACTAATAGTATAAAAACAATACACCGAAGAGCAGCACGAACATGAGTGTGTGAGAAGATGAGCACAAATGAACACAGCAACATGAAACAGATCAGCAGCAGATTCAGATTCAGTTTATTATCGCCATTGTCAATGAACAGGATTCACAGACTAGGAATTTGCTTCGGCATAACGGTGCATAAAATATAAAAACATAAGACACAAAAAACATAAACCATAAAACATCAATACAATATTCAGTGAACAAAAACTACTAAGAAACAGCGCAATTAGAGTGGTGCAATCAAAATACAGTGATACAGTGATTCCCAATCAAAATACAAAATACAGCGACCAAGGCAAGTTATGAGGTAGCATGGTTATGAGTGTTCAAGAGTCTGACAGCAGAGGGGAAGAAACTGTTTTTATGGCGGGAGGTTCTGGTCCCAATTGACCGAAGCCTCCTGCCTGAGGGGAGTGGTTCGAACAGACCGTATGCAGGGTGAGAAGGGTCAGCTGTGATCCGACCTGCTCGCCTCACAGTCCTGGAGACGTACAGGTCATGGAGAGATGGGAGACTACAGCCGATTACCTTCTCAGCAGAGCGCACAATGCGCTGCAGTCTGTGTCTGTCCCTGACAGTGGCCCCGGCGTACCACACTGTGATGGACGCGCTGAGAATGGACTCGATGATGGCCGTGTAGAACTGCACCATCAGCTTGGCCGGCAGCTTGGCCTTCCTCAGCTGTCGCAGGAAGTACATCCTCTGCTGAGCCTTTTTGATGAGGGAGCTGATGGTTGGCTCCCACTTGAGGTCCTGGGTGATGGTGGTGCCGAGGAACCGGTAGCAGTCCCCAATGATGATGGGGGTGTTGTTAAAGGTGATGGGGGGCAGAGGGGCTCTGTCTTTCCTGAAGTCCACAATCATGGAGCAACATGAAGGTTTCACAGTACACAGTACTGTAGTGTGCCAATGGACCTTACCAAGCTCCGCCCAGAAACGCCCCCTAAGCTCCAACATGGCTACACGTCTCCCAAGCGCAGCATTGGTGTCAATGGAAAACATGGCGTCGACTGACTCAGCAGGGTATTTCTGAGTCGAATAGTGTATCATTTCTGCCAGATTCCAACAAAATATCAGCCATGACAATGGACAGGGGAACCAACAAGTTCATGTTATTTTTTTTTTGGGACGTTATCAAGTTGTTTGATCCACGCGATGCCTCCAACAGCGTGCGCGTCACCGCTAATGCTACTGTCTGATGAGGAAAACATCAGCTCCTCACACGCTCAGGCTCAGCATTATTACAGCTGTGGACAGGATCACTGATGCCTATTGTTCTGCAAGGCTGGGTAAGTCAGGCATTCATGGTTTTGAGGGTTACTTTTGAAATCAGCGATTTCTATTGTTGGCAAAAGTTTGTGTGCCTTGGTCGCAAAGCTAATGCTAACTGTAATCTCCATTCATTCCTTAAGTGGTTGGTTAGCCGTTGCTGCTTTAGCTGCTAAACACGCCGACAGCGACTTTTGTGAGGGCTAATGAGCTCAGCCGTCCGGTGTGTTAGTTAAAATCCAGCCTTCGTGTCACGATTTTGTGCAGTTTTAGGTGAAATCGACAGTAGAGCTCGTTGTGTTAGCTAGCTCATGTGGGGTTAGCAGAGCTGTTTCTTCCCAACTTCCAGGACGTTCAGTGAACTGTGGCTTTCTCTCATCGTGACCGCGTGTTGTTAACTAGCAGGTTTCAAAAGCAGGTCAACCCTTCTCTGCTGGTGAAAGAAATAATTGTTCAGTTTTGTGGTCGTGCACAAGCTTTGATCCAAGCAAGGCATTCAGTTTCACATATAGGGAAACGGTGAATTTTACTTCCACAAATACGGTCAGGGTACCTGACATCTCCTGTACAGATACCCCACTGACGGTGGAGGAGCATTTTTCCAGCCCTGACGCAAAAAAATTCTGCACGTATGCTAGCTAGCAATGTAAGTAGCATGTGGTGCCGGTCTCACAAACGCTACCGTAGCGTTTGTTTTGTGAGACCGGCACGCACGTGGAAGCTGCGCTGTGACGTGTTATGGGCATTAGCCAATGAAACGCTGCCCTGTGGGCGGAGCTTGGTAAGGTCCATTGTGTGAGCCGGTTCAACATTACGGCATCTCCATAACTTCTTCTTCCACCCCTCCCAACACAGAACTTCTGGTTACATTTCAAAATAAGAGCAACATAAATGGGTAGTGGGGAGGGCTGAATGTTTGTTTTTAATACCTAGCCATTACATTAAAAAACAAAATCTGTTTTGGTTGTTCAATAATGTGAAAATAGTTACAATATATTCATAAATAAAGAAAAATAAAGTACAGTATTTCTGGTGTATAGGTCGCATTGTCCAATTATCACCAATAGATTGGAAAAATCCCTAGATAGGTCGCACCTACGTTTAGCTCTGCTGCAAATGTCTGCCACAGGAGCGCACAGCAAGGCTTTTAAGATTAACACTTAAAAACAATTATTTGTTTGATAAAAATTATAGCAAATATATGTCTGAGCTGAACTTTTCCTTAATAAATGAACGTAATTGTGAAATGAGCTGGATTTAAAATTTGTTTCACCGAAAATGATTTTCATTCAACCTTTATTTAGTCACTTTGAGATTTTCATTAATGAAAAGTGCGTTATAAATTGAATTAATTATTATTATTATTAGTCAGGTAAATCTTATTGAGCCTCATAGGCTCATTTACGAAAGCGACCTGCTAACCTGATAACAAGCCATATATAGGTCGCACCTGAGTATAGGTCGCAGGCCTTGAAAAAAAAACATAAAAAGGTGCGACCTATACACTGGAAATGGTAACCAAAATAACAATGATACAGTACTTCAACTGGCTTTGGGACAAAGGATGTTTCCTTTAACTTCACATTTTCTTGTTCAACCTTTTAAAGCATTCACTGCAGATGAGTGATTGTCAGTTTCTGTAAGATTTCTGCAACTGGAGCAGGTATTTCTGCTAACTGGTTAACTTCCTCAGCTGTCTCACATTTTAAGGGTCAATCCTACTCCATGTTTCAGCTCCTTTCATAGATCAGATCTCACAGAAGAGCACTTTTAAGAGCAAATTTTGTTTTTAGCTTTTGTTTTGGGCCATTATCTCGTTACAGGACTCATGATCTTTAATTGAGACCAGACTTTTTGACAAATGGAGCAGGTTTCGCTTCAGATGCTTCATGTTTCATTGTACCCAGACCACACTGAAGCCAACCTGTGTCAGGTGCAGCCTACAACCCAAGAACAAAAGAGTGTTTGACAGCAGATATAACGCTGCTTCTTACTAACCTTCAGTTTAAAAAAAGACCTGACGTAACTTACTTAAAGAGCCAGCAAATACAGTCAATCACTGTTTGTCCTCTTCTAGAAACACCTATTCTTTAGAATCACCCACTTTCAGTCTACAGAGCCCTTCTGGAATCAGCACGGCCATGACTTGAAAGTAGTCCGCCTGCGCCCTCTGCTGGATACATTGTACAATTACACCATTTGCACATAAGGACATGGCTGGTTCCCAGCATTTTTGGGGTTAAAATTAGAAGTGTATATCTGCGCATAATAAGCCAATGATGTGTCCCCAAATACCTATCAACTTAAAATATCGGACCCCTTCTGATATATCAGTTGAGCTCTACTTTAAAGTGTTCTGAGTTTAATCTCAGAATCCTGGGGGAAACGAGGGTAAAAACAAATTGACTAATCCATATTTACCTGACTCTGATGTGTTAAACGTCCAACTTCAGCTGGTCAAACTGGTCAGTGTTAAAATCAGCCAGTCATGGTCTCCTCCTGATTTAACAGGCTGCATCTGTGCTTTACTCTTTTTTAAGTTTCAAAGCCTGCACCACACTGGGAAGGAACAGCCGTCATCAACGGTGAATTCAAGGAGCTGAAGTTGTCTGACTACAGAGGAAAATATCTCGTCTTTTTCTTCTATCCTCTGGACTTGTAAGCCACCGTCTGTTAAATAATCGGTTTTTACTTTACGTGAACATCGGAACATTAATGCAGCTGTTTTTTTTTTGTTGTTGTTGCAGCACATTCGTCTGTCCCACTGAGATCATTGCATTCAGCGACCGTGTGCACGAGTTTCGGGCCATTAACACGGAGGTGGTCGCCTGCTCGGTGGACTCCCAGTTCACCCACCTGTCCTGGTATGTTTGCTGCTCCAGACATTGCTGCTCCAGACATTCAGACGTTGTGGTTTAGCTTTCTAAAACTCAACTATGACTTTATTGTACTGTAGTTGATTTGTCTACACTACAGTGTCTTATTGGTCACTATATCTGTTTTCAACAGGATTAACACCCCGAGGAAACAGGGTGGACTTGGACCAATGAAAATCCCTTTGCTGTCTGACCTCACTCACCAGATTTCTAAAGACTATGGAGTGTACTTGGAGGACCAGGGCCACACGCTGAGGTGGGCTTTAACGTTTATGACCTTCAGATTTTAAACAATATGGCCTTTTTGAACATTATGTTGTTAAAGTAAACAAACAAACAGCCAGTCATTAAAACAACAACCCTGGATCTGAGCGTGTATCCAGATTTAGCGTGATGCTTTTGATGTACCGGTACATGAATATGCTCTTTGGTGGGTGGAATCAGACACGCATTCGTTTTTGTCTGTGATATTTCTTTTTGTTATAAGTACCGGTAATAGTAGTGAAAATAAAACAAAGTTACAAACTTTTATTTATAAAAAGGTATAAACTGGTAGTTGTACAACAGATACCAGAACACTGTTTTGAGAATTACTCGCGTAACGTTTCTTTAAAAACTAACAACAGAGTGATTTTAAAAACAGTCTTTAAAAATAATGTAGTCTGTCAAGATATCTTCCTGATCCTGTCATGCAAGTGATTTTTGCAATTTTCAGCTATTTTATCTATTGTGTCCTTGACAGTATGACAAAGAAATGACAATAAAGAAACTCTGACAGTGTGAACGGGACAGTTTTCATTTGATCCACTGCATGAGCTCCACACATCAACTCAGGCAGGTGGTTTCAGAAGGTTTCTACAATATTGTGCAGATTTTTAGCCTTAGTGATTTTCCAGGACATCCTTGTTTGATTGATGATCTCAATGGATTTCTTCCTGGTAAAATAAAGCTATAATAAATTAAAAGGGAACACTCAAAATATGCTTCTATGGCTCTGTGCAAATCACTACCTGCTTGTTCAAAGGCTTTCTGATGTCAGAGGACCTCTGTGCCAGCTGCTTGTTTCTGAAAGTATTCCTGACTTTCATCATCACCAATAGTAATACAGTAATGTATTTTTTAAACTAGGGAACAATGTTCTTATGTTGTCAGAAAAATGACTCCTCTGTGTGTTTTTACACATCTAAACATTCACAACTGCGTGTGCTTATTTTGACCACCAAGTGGATTAAAGAGATGCTTCAGATCTTTTCACAAGGAGTTCTGTGGAAATCTCATAAGCAATTAATATTTTAGCGTTGGTATGAGCAGCCTTTTTAAAGACTGGAGTTGTTTTGGCAATCCACTGTCATTTTGCCCCCCGCTCACACTGATTTATCAATCTTGACAGAATTTTAAAAAAAATCTCCAAACGGAGTCTGTTCTACAACAGGTAGGATATTAACTATTCATAAACTTTCCATAGATCCACACTTCAAATATCTCAACTATCCCTTAATTCCCTTGTAGTCCCATTAAATTTATGACGGTGTTCCTTTTTGAGTTTCGTGAAGACCCTCCAGACCCGATAACTGAAAACGAGGCTTGTTTTCTGTCACACTCCCTAATCTAGATCGTATTATTATAGATTGTCCCTGTAGAGCTTGACATGAATTCAGACAAATATTCTTGCGTCACCTTGTCTGTGTTCAGAGGTCTCTTCATCATCGACGGTAAAGGCGTCCTGAGGCAGATCACCATGAACGACCTTCCTGTGGGACGATCTGTGGACGAGACTCTGCGGCTCGTCCAAGCTTTCCAATACACAGACAAACACGGAGAAGGTGCGAGGCCTTTCTTTCATTCAGTTTGTTTTTAGAACTTTTTTTTCCCCCAAGGTCAACAATGGTTAGACTAGTGCAAGATGGTTTTCAGAATGCTGTCATGAGTTGCTTTAAGTTGTATTTTTATTTGTCCTCAGTGTGTCCAGCAGGATGGAAACCAGGCAGTGACACAGTAAGTATGACCGGCTTGACTTTGAGTTAATATTGGTCTAATTAGTTTAAATTGCATGATGTTGTTTTTATTTACCAACCATTCTCTGTGTTTCAAGCTGAACAACAGTTAAACATCTGCTTAGTTTCTGATCTTTAAAAACATTTCTTCAGCCTCAGCTGATCTTCAGTGATTGATTTGTTCAGTAAGTGTTTCATCGGCACTAATTTAACCACTTCTTCCCGCACAGATCATTCCAGACCCGTCAGGCAAGCTGAAGTATTTTGATAAACTGAACTGAACGACTTCTTTTCAGTTTGTGAAATCCGGCCATATTCAAATAAAACGTTTTCCTAAATTCTTCCGTCTTGTTTCTTTTTTTTATTAAAAACCACACTTGTAGGTTTTTATAGTTTTCTACTGTTTGGTTAAGAAAAAAACTTAGTTTGTTCAAAATGCAGCTTTTCAAGAAATGTTGGTCT
>JBBPBX010000367.1:88873-115121 GCA_038048925.1 Garcialebias charrua
ATTAAATGTTTTAGTGTTTAGATGGTTACTGTTGCACCGAGGGACTGAGAGAAACGCAATTTCGGTCCTGTGTATGTCCTGTACATATTGCAGTTCTGACAATAAAGTTGACTTTGACTTTGACTTTGACTTGACAAACAGAAGACCAACAGAAGACAAACAGAAGACAAGCAGAGGACAAACAGAAGACAAACAGAAGACAAACATAGGACAAACAGAAGACAAACAGAGGACAAACAGAAGACAAACAGAAGACAAGCAGAGGACAAACAGAAGACAAACAGAAGACAAACAGAGGACAAACAGAAGACAAACAGAAGACAAACAGAAGACAAACAGAAGACAAACAGAGACAAACAGAAGACAAACAGAAGACAAACAGAAGACAAAGAGGACAAACAGAAGACAAACAGAAGACAAACAGAGGACAAACAGAAGACAAACAGAGGACAAACAGAAGACAAACAGAAGACAAGCAGAGGACAAACAGAAGACAAACAGAGGACAAACAGAAGACAAACAGAAGACAAACAGAGGACAAACAGAAGACAAACAGAAGACAAACAGAAGACAAACAGAGGACAAACAGAAGACAAACAGAAGACAAGCAGAGGACAAACAGAAGACAAACAGAAGACAAACAGAAGACAAACAGAGGACAAACAGAAGACAAACAGAGGACAAACAGAAGACAAACAGAGGACAAACAGAAGACAAACAGAAGACAAACAGAGGACAAACAGAAGACAAACAGAAGACAAACAGAGGACAAACAGAAGACAAACAGAAGACAAACAGAGGACAAACAGAAGACAAACAGAGACAAACAGAAGACAAACAGAAGACAAACAGAGGACAAACAGAAGACAAACAGAAGACAAACAGAAGACAAACAGAGGACAAACAGAAGACAAACAGAAGACAAACAGAAGACAAACAGAAGACAAACAGAGGACAAACAGAAGACAAACAGAAGACAAACAGAAGACAAACAGAGGACAAACAGAAGACAAACAGAAGACAAACAGAGGACAAACAGAAGACAAACAGAAGACAAACAGAGGACAAACAGAAGACAAACAGAAGACAAACAGAGGACAAACAGAAGACAAACAGAAGACAAACAGAAGACAAACAGAAGACAAACAGAAGACAAGCAGAGGACAAACAGAAGACAAACAGAAGACAAACAGAGGACAAACAGAAGACAAACAGAGGACAAACAGAAGACAAACAGAGGACAAACAGAGGACAAACAGAAGACAAACAGAAGACAAACAGAGGACAAACAGAGGACAAACAGAAGACAAACAGAAGACAAACAGAAGACAAACAGAGGACAAACAGAAGACAAACAGAGGACAAACAGAGGACAAACAGAAGACAAACAGAAGACAAACAGAGGACAAACAGAGGACAAACAGAAGACAAGCAGAAGACAAACAGAAGACAAACAGAAGACAAACAGAGGACAAACAGAAGACAAACAGAGGACAAACAGAGGACAAACAGAAGACAAACAGAAGACAAACAGAAGACAAACAGAAGACAAACAGAGGACAAACAGAAGACAAACAGAAGACAAACAGAGGACAAACAGAAGACAAACAGAGACAAACAGAGGACAAACAGAAGACAAACAGAGGACAAACAGAAGACAAACAGAAGACAAACAGAGGACAAACAGAAGACAAACAGAAGACAAACAGAGGACAAACAGAAGACAAACAGAAGACAAACAGAGGACAAACAGAAGACAAACAGAAGACAAACAGAAGACAAACAGAAGACAAACAGAAGACAAACAGAAGACAAACAGAAGACAAACAGAAGACAAACAGAAGACAAACAGAAGACAAACAGAAGACAAACAGAAGACAAACAGAGGACAAACAGAAGACAAACAGAAGACAAACAGAGGACAAACAGAAGACAAACAGAAGACAAACAGAAGACAAACAGAAGACAAGCAGAGGACAAACAGAAGACAAACAGAAGACAAACAGAAGACAAACAGAAGACAAACAGAAGACAAACAGAAGACAAACAGAAGACAAACAGAAGACAAACAGAAGACAAGCAGAAGACAAACAGAAGACAAACAGAAGACAAACAGAGGACAAACAGAAGACAAACAGAAGACAAACAGAGGACAAACAGAAGACAAACAGAAGACAAACAGAAGACAAACAGAAGACAAGCAGAGGACAAACAGAAGACAAACAGAAGACAAACAGAAGACAAACAGAGGACAAACAGAAGACAAACAGAGGACAAACAGAAGACAAACAGAGGACAAACAGAAGACAAACAGAAGACAAACAGAGGACAAACAGAAGACAAACAGAAGACAAACAGAAGACAAACAGAAGACAAGCAGAGGACAAACAGAAGACAAACAGAAGACAAACAGAAGACAAACAGAAGACAAGCAGAGGACAAACAGAAGACAAACAGAAGACAAACAGAAGACAAACAGAAGACAAACAGAAGACAAACAGAGGACAAACAGCTGTCTGTGAGTTGCGTCTATTCATCTGTTTTTGTTGTTCAGCTGTTTGGCTCGACTAGCCGTCTGCTGTGACCAAACACACGAGGAGAGAATTAGGAGAAAACCAACTCTGTAAAACTGCGGCTGGAAACTAAACCCTGAGCCGAAACTTTAATTCTTTGTGTCGCTGCTCGAGTTTCACAACTAAACTTTTTACCTTTTCACCTCCAGGACGGAGCAGAGTTTAACTTCACGGCTTCAATCATAAAATGTGTTCCAGCAAAGAGAAAAGTGGAGGAGCTGCTCAGACGGCTGTGCGAGTGGGCTGCTGTGTTTCTGCTGAGAGGAGAACCAAGAGGACAAGTCTGCTTTTACATCAGGTTATTTGTTTCAGATGTCTGAGACGAGCAGAGGACAAACACAAAGACGCTGAGTCTGAAATGAAAGACGAGCTGCAGAGACTCCTGCAGGCGTCAGAACAATTATACAACAATGCATACACCTGCAGGCAAGTTACATAACAAAAATTATAATTTTCTTGCACAGAATGTGCAGAAATGCAGAAAAAGAAAAAGGCATGCACATAAACTCAGACATATTAAAAATATAAAATGATATTACGTGACTAAACCAGTTTGTCATGATTTCCATCTCAAGCGGCGTCAAACTGTCTGTGAAACTATTTCTGTTTCTACTTTTACACACAATTATACCTGAAACATTTATAACTTCACCTAAATCTGCTTTGTTTCGACACCAAAAACACCAACACACGGTGCAGTTATGCTTTCATTTAGCAGCCAGTAGTTCATTTAGGAATAAATTGTGCGTGAGAATATAATACATCATTTTAAATTAAAGTAAGCACACAGAGCTTTGGTTGCTGAATAGGTGTTGTTAAAATTATTTTCAGTTTAAATGGTAATATTTTCAGACACATTGAGACATGTTGGGTGAAGCCTTTTTAAAAAAATCTAATCAGTACAGGCCCCGCCCTCACAGAAACTTTTTTTACATCAAGTTGTATTGAGAAACTCTTTAAATGTTGCATTTTCATGTGGACAGACTAAACTAAAACTTTTGAAAATGATGGTGTCATAGTCCCACCTTAAACCACACTTACACCCCCCCCCCCCAAAAAAATAATAATAAAATTAAACGTTCGTGCAGCAGACACCACTTTCTCACAAGATGGCTTTAATAAACACCAAGCCTGATGAACAATAACTGCCTTAAAACATTTTACTTGTTGTTCCTAGAGTTTCCAAAAGCAGGATGGGAGGCAGCTCTTTAAGTTATCAGGCTCCTCTGTTGTGGAACAAACTTCCAGTTTCTGTCCATGAGGCTGACACATTGTTTACTTTTAAGATTTAGGCATAAGTCTTTCCTTTTTGATAAATCCTATAGTATGGGTTGGCTTGGGTTTCCTGATCCATCCTTCAGTTCTGCTGTGTATTAGACTGCTGAAGGACAAACTGAACACTTTTCCTCAATCTGCTGCTGTCTTCTGTTTGCTGTGGCTGAGTGGCTAGAGCAGTTGTCCTCCATTTCAAGAGTTGGGGGTTCGATTCCACCAGCAGTCACATGCTAAGGTATTTCTGAGCAAGTCACTGAACCCCTCATTGCCTCTGATGTGTGTCGCATTGGTATGAATGTTATCCAAAGCACTCAATATTCTTTGTAGAGATCTAGTAGAGTGGGTAAATGAGGCACAGATTGTGTTGTAAAGAGTTTTGAGTGTCTTGGTAAGATAGAAAGGTACTTTATAAGTACAGTCCATTTACTTGCTCTGCTCTACCTGTTTGTATCTGTTATTTCTGTCATGACCAAGACATTTTCTTTCTTCACATAGAAGTTGCATTTGGGGAATAGAGACTAAACTCGGACATCAAAAATCCACACCTGCACTATAAACATCTACAGGTACTCCTAAACTGTAGAAACCACAGCCAGACCATAGAATCCACAGCCGAACCATAGAAAACCCCACCTGTACAATAGAAACCACACCAGGACCATAGAAACTACACCTGAACCGAAAAAATTTGACACCTGAGCTATAAAAATTATTTGACCATATCATTCATAGCTGAACCTGTCAGAACCATAGAATTCACACACAGACAATATAAACTACACTTGCACAACATAATCCCAATGGGACCATAGAAACTACACCTGGACCATTAAATCTGGACCAATCACAATATTTTACTACAGAGACTTGACTACGATATTGGGATTAAAAGAACAGCTCTAAAATGGCTTAAATCATATTTATCAGATATATTCCAGTTTGCAAATGTAAATAATGNCCAGGTGTTTCAAGAGACCATAGATAATAACTCTCTTCCACACAGCATGAAGCAGGGAATTATCACACTTATTCCAAAACCAGAAAGAGACAGAAAAGTTCTAGACAACTACCGCTCTAAACTGTGACTACAAATTATTAACATATATATACACAAATAGATTGAAAACTGGTCTTAAGGATGTGATTTCTGAAACCCAAACAGGTTTTATGTCTAAAAGATCAATTCACGACAACATTAGACTCGTCCAAGATTTACTCGAATACAATGATCTGATTGAGGACAAAGGCTTCATTCTTTTCTTAGACTTCTACAAAGCCTTTGACATGCTGGAGCATCAGTTTCTATTCAGAGTCTTACACTTATTTGGCTTTGGGTCAAATTTTTGTAAAATCATTGAAAGCTTTTATAATGACACTACAAGCTCGGTTGCTCTTCAACATGGCACCTCTCCTCGTTTTGCCATTAATAGAGGAGTAAAACAGGGCTGCAATATTTCTCCATTCCTCTTCATCCTGGCTGTTGAAGTGTTGGCTATCTTCATAAAAAACTCAAACATTCCAAAATTGAACATTTTTGATGACCAAATTATAATCAGCCAACTAGCTGACGACACCACAATCTTTTTGAAGAATCTAGATCAAACTCCTAAAGTCATTGAATTAATTAATACATTTTCAAAAGCATCAGGTCTAACTTTGAATCTACAGAAATGTGAACTGATGGCGATTCATAACACTAATCTAACAGAAGCATATGGTATTCCCATCAAATCCTCAGTGAAATATCTTGGAATGGTAATAACTAAAGATACTAAACTCAGTGATACTCTTAACATAGAGAATAAAATCCAGAACTGCAAATCTCAGTTAAACGGATGGAATCAAAGAGATCTAACGCTATTCGGGAGAACCTACCTAACTAAAATGGAATCACTGTCTCGTTGTATTTATCCGGCTTATTCGATGGCCATACCTAATAAATATATTAAAGCCATAAATCAACTAAACTTTAACTTCATCTGGAAAAATCGAGCCCACTACTTAAAAAAAGCAAACATGGTAAAAGATTTTAAAGATGGTGGTTTTCAAACAATTGACTTTGAATGTTTAAATGCTGTCTTAAAAATAAACTGGCTGAAATCTTTTTTAATGAATGGAAATAGTATATGGTATTGTCTTCCCAAAGGTTTGTTTAAAAAAATTGGTGGTATAGATTTTGTTCTCAAATGTGACTTTAATGTTGTTAAACTCCCTGTGAAGCTAGCTGATTTTCACAAGCAGGTGTTGTTATGTTGGAAACTCATGTACTCACACAATTTTACTCCCCACCAAACTCCGATCTGGAATAATAGATATGTACTACATAGAAATAAATCTCTGTATTTGGATCGCTGGATGGAAAAAGGCATTTGGTCCATAAGACATCTTCTAAAGGACAATGGAAGCTGGTTGTCTTATGAAGATTTCTGCACACTACAGTATATAATTTGAACTGCTCATTTTCTCAGTTTAACACTGTTATAAACTCTATCCCTACTGCAGTCAAATGTATGGTCCAAAATATAAGCATTGAAACAGCTAACCTCCATTTACCTACACCTCAAATAAATGGAGTTAACCTTTTGGATAAAAGTAACTCTAACAAAAGGTTACGTCGACATCTAAACGACATTATATTTCCTGTACGTCCAAACAGAAACTCCATCCTGAGTTTGTTTTCTGACTCTGAAGTCAATAAGTGGAGAACTGTACCTTAAATACCCCTTAAGTCCTAAAGCTAAAGAAATACATTTTAAAATTCTCAATAACATTTTTCCATCCAGAGAATTATTAAGACAAAGATTTAATTTCGATGCTAACAACTGTACTTTTTGTGACAATGGTATTGAAACAACAGACCATCTCTTTTTCTACTGTGTACACACTGAAACTTTCTGGGAAAACTTTCAGGCCTGGTTCTCAACTAAACATCTCCTTCCCCATCCTCTAAAAAGAGAGGATGTAATATTTGGAACCACCCTCAGAGACAGAAGAGCTGACCTCATACTGAACAACCTGCTGATCCTTGCTAAATACTTCATCCATTCCTGTAAATGGGGAAACAGAAAACCTGACTTTTCAACCTTTCAACGCCAGCTGATGGACAACCACCTAAAAACATTAAAACTGATGAAAAGCAAGATGAGTTTACAGCTTCTCAATGCTTATGAAGAACTGAACTTTATTTAATAATTAGAGCCCCTTGTGTATGTTTTTATTTATTTATATTTATTTATTGTCTTTTCTTTCTTAAACATGTCATGTTATTTTCTCTCAATTTTTCTTAGGTGTGCCTCGTACTTGCACTTTATTTCTGTTGTATATGCCACATGTTTTTTTTGTAAATTTTGCTCAAACTTTAATAAAAAAAAAAAATGTGTAGGACTAATGTGACCAAACGCAACTAAAATTACTTTAAGTTTATACAATAATTTTATGGATTAACTTTAAACCAAATTATGTTTAAACTTTAAAACAGTCTGAAAAAAAAATGTTAATAAGAGGCACTTCCGGTCGGAAGTTGTGACAGATTGTGTGTGGCTTTACAGCAGCGCAGATTCATGTTTTTTCCTTCAGCAGCCTCAGTGATCAGCCGAACACATTCCTGAAGCTTTTCTACAAATGATGGATTGTTCAGAGGAGGTTCAGCCCGTGTCTGAGGAGCCCAGCACTCAGATGGAACTCAAGAAGGGAATGTCCATTTTTATTGATGTAAGTAAACGTTTTATCATCTCCTAATCAAGCAACAACAACTTGAAATCTACTGTTGATGTTTGTTTATTTGATATATATACAGTATATATATATACTGTATATATATACTGTATATCAGTGGCGGGCCGTGTATTTCACACCTAGGCCTTCAGTAGTGCTCCATCTGAATCAATCCAACCCTCAATAACTATTTTATGGCTATAAAACTTCTACTGCAGGTACAGCTGCGACACACATAAAAAAGCATAACAAATAACCTGATAAAATTGCAATATTATTTAGGAAAATAGCAACATTTTACTCACCAAAAATCCTTATTATTTGTTATTACACTGTCTTTAATATGAAAGCCCCTGTCAGCTAACACAACGTCCCCGGGTAATAATTTGAGGTCACAGCTTCTGTTATGAGCTTGTCTGATGCACGCCCATCCCTTGAAGAGAAAAGAAAGGCACAAGTATTAGACAGAGTTTTGTGTGAGACATTAAAAAGATGGCAAAGATGCTGAACATGATGGATTAATGTTAGTAGAACCATTGAAATTGTGAGTTTTTTTTAATGCTGGCAGAAAATGTCTAACAGTGTTAAACGATGATGACAAGATGGCAAAGCAAGGAAGTCCTGTATAATATTTAATACTTTAAATTTTCTTTTTCCAGCTGGTTTTTATTCAGCTCTGACCTGTTCTCCTGTAACAGATGATTTATTTCTGCTTTTCTTTGTTCACACAACTGACATTGTATTTCCTTGAGTACCCTCCTCCTCATCATCTGCAGCTTCACTGAGCCCATCTCCTGGAGTTTCATCCATTTCATATGAAGGCTTGCCTTGAAGAGGACATTATCAGAACACAGATCAGTATTACTACAGTAAAAGTGACAACACTAGAAACTTTAAACAGTTTATTTCACAATAACACAGATGTCCACTCTGTCTAAAATCAGACTACCGGTACGTTAAAAACAAAATATAAACCCAACCTAAACTACATTGACTCACTTCTTTGAACTAAACATGAACTAAACACCGGGACAAAATCATGGCAAACATTTATGGCACAACACCAACAATTTTTTATTTATTTATTTATTTATTTATTCGTTTCAGATTTAAAACACAAAGACAATTTACAGACATATGAAAGGAAAAAAAAACAAGATATAAAATGAAAGGTAGCAGAAGAAGAAAAAAATCTTATAATATCTGCTTCTTAAAACAAAATCAAATCAAACAATAATCATCTATAAATATAACAAAATACATGACTCATCAATTTGAATTTAGACACTCACCAGAATGTCTGGAACAAACTAGCAGGTATCGGGAAACTGAGGAAGTTGTATCAGGACATGTCACGTCTGACACATGAGCTCCCTCGCATTGTTGCAGGTAGGAAACAGTAAACAGAAAGTCCGTTTTCTATCTTTTTATCTTTCCGGTCGTGTGACCGGACATTACATCCAATAACACAGCATGTTCGGACCATTGCAAAACTGTTAAAACCTACTTAGATTCTAAAAAAAATTGCGAAAAAGCTTATTTTAGTAGACAGCCTGATCCAATTCTATCCCATCAGCCTCCGCACCGCAGACCAGTGACGTCACGCTCTAAAGCTCTATACGTTGACGTTTCCGATGTAGCGGGCCTTGGTGTCGCCAACTCAAAATCTGATTGGTTGAAGCAACAGTTTGATCGACATTTATTTTATGCTACATGGCTCGCAGAACTGATTGTGAAGGCCTCCATGCAGATTTCTTTGACCCTGGCAACAAATTCCTCTTTTGGATTTATAGCTGAACTAGCAACACTGGTAGTAACACGAGAAATATGAAATCTATATAAAATTACAGTCCCACCACAAATATGTTTAAAAAGTGTGCTGGTCATAAAATTTTAAATAAGTTGATTTATTTCAGTAATTCCATTCAAAAAGTGAAACTTTCATTAAACTGATTTCAAGTTTATTTCTTTTAATGCTGATGATTAAACCAACAATGACAACCCTAAATTTAGTACCTCAGAAAATTAGACTATTACTTGAGATTAATTAAAAAAAAAATTGTATAAGGGTTGGCCAACTGAGAACTATGAACATGAAATGTACAATATGTACATCTTTGAATACTTAGTTGGGGGTCCTTTTGCAAGGACCATATGGCACATGTTCATACTTTTCAGTTGGCCAACATCTATAAAAATCCTTTTTTTTAATCTCAAGTAATGTAATTTTCTGTTACCGGTAATGAATTTGGGCTTTTCATTAGTTGTCAGTTATAATCATCAACATGAATTTGGGCTTTTCATTAGTTGTCAGTTATAATCATCAACATTAAGATTTTAAAATAATAATAATAATAATAATAATAATGTCTTGTCTGTCATCTGTGTATGTTTCCCATACACAGACGAAATTTGTCTCTGCATTTAACCCAACCACCACCAGGTGGTGCAGTGAGCAGCCAGAAAGCACCAGGGGAGCTGGAGAATTAGATGTGCACTCATAGACACCCCAAGGTGTGTAGTGGCCGGGGCGCGAACCCGCGTCCTTCGGGTCCCAAGTCAAAAGCCCTGCCACTACACCATACATCAGTCTGTGTGAATGAATATAATATACAAGTTTTACTTTTTGAATGGAATTACTGAAATAAATAAACTTTTTCATATTCTAATTTTATGACCAGCACCTGTATTTGCATCTCTCCCCCCAAAAAATGTGTTCCTCAGTTCTGTGTGAGCCCGTGTCCTCCACTTCTTTGTGGCACATTTTAAATGTCCTGTGTGACCCCTCCACCTCCACTTCTTGTGGTGCATTAAATGTCCAGTGTCCACTTCTTTGTGGTGCATTAAATGTCCAGTGTGAAAGCCTCACCTCCACTTCTTTGTGGTGCATTAAATGTCCAGTGTCCACTTCTTTGTGGTGCATTAAATGTCCAGTGTGAAAGCCTCACCTCCACTTCTTTGTGGTGCATTAAATGTCCAGTGTCCACTTCTTTGTGGTGCATTAAATGTCCAGTGTGAAAGCCCCACCTCCACTTCTTTGTGACACGTTTTAATTGTCCAGTGTGAGCGCATGTCCTCTACCCTTTTTGCATGTTTTAAATGCTCTGCAGCATGAGTCCTTATAAAATCCTCTCTTGCCGCAGAATCCCCATTCATGATTCCATCTGCATTTGCAAAAAAACAAACAAAAACAAAAAAGAGTAATTAGTCATATGCAAAGGCAATCTGGAAAATGCACAGTGCCTTGCTGGGGTCTCCCCTATAACTGGATTAATAAATAATAAAAAAAACATCCATCCCAGCAAATGTTGATAGGTGGCTTGTTCACCGTCAGTATCCAAGGAAGAACAATCTGTTGAGCGATCTGGTTCAAGTTCAGAGTTATGTGAAATGTGAACATCCAATTCAGAGGGAAAATCATAAGAATGATTGGCATGATGGTCTGAATGAATACTGCCATGATCATCATCTGAAAAGGACCCATTTACAGGAATATCTACAGTTTCTGGTTCATTGGTGCCATCATCATGAAGAGAGTCAGAACTTTCAAGTGATTCACTGTGTTCACTATGCATGGCAATGACTTCATGCTGAAATGCAGGAGAATTTTTAACAAAATCTTGAGAATCATCTTGGTCATCATCTAAACACTTAAATTTCCGCTTGGCAGCAAGATGAGTTCGTCTCCAAAGAGTAGATTTAGGAACAGAATAAATGTTTTTTGCCATTGTCAATGAGAGTTTAACCCTAACCCCAAGCCTCAGTTTCAGTTCCTCCACATAGGACAAACAGGTTTAACAATGTCAATCAAAACAGTTTGTTCACATGCAAATGAGGAACATCAGCCTGACGGTCATTAGAGGCCTTGATGACTCACAGGGTGCTCATGCAATAACAGCATTGGGGGATGGGGGGAGGGACAACAGTTCAAGTCTCAAGTCTGTAGTGAAAAAGGTTAAAAAAGTAAAAATAATCTTTCCACTTGAACGTCTTCAAGTTTCTTCACCTTATCCAGCTGAGTGAACTCTTTCGATCTGTATGGTTCAAACCGTTCAGAAGCTTTGTGTTTGCTTTAAACGCTCACCGGTCTCAGAGTTTATGTAGTTCTTGTCAGTTGATCTGTTGAGAGTCGCTGCGTAAGTGACCTCCACAACCTGGACGTGTTTGTTTCTCTCTTCCTGTTCGGCGACGTCCACAGAGCTGGAAGAGGGATTCAGGCACCGTCATAGGACTCCTAAACCCAAACCCGATGAAACAGAGAGACGGGAATGACGGGGTGAGCTGCGTTCTGTTTTAAAGTTCCGGCAGAACCACAGTCTGACGGTTACAGAACATCTGGAACTGATGCTGAGGAAACAGCTGTTCACTGGAGAAAGTTTTAGCTTTAGAAGCAAAACTCAAATATTTTTGAGGCTAGCTAACTCTGAAATTAAAGTAAAATGTCCGAAGTTGCAGTTCAAAAGCCTTAAACCTGTCTTGGTGTAACTTGGAAGCAGCTTATAAATTATAATTAATTCAGAATAATTTAATGAGCAAACACAAACCTTCATTATTCAACTGGGGTTAGGAGCATAAGGCCTCAAGCCCTTACCTTTCTTGTTGGTATCTGCTGACCAGGGATTTGGTTCAAGCATCAAGATCCAGCTGCAGGGCGGTGCTCCTCTGTGTTGAACCAAACAAACTAAAATGGTGGCAATGATGGGAAACAGTGTTGCCAGGTGAGAAATGTAGGATTATCGTACACCCAGTATAAACAAAATAAGTATGCTATAGTCACTCTATTGTTGAATACTGTAGCGTTTAACAGGCACTCACAGCTTTGTGGCGTCAGTACTGGGGGGAACCATAGACATTAATACGCATTATTGTCTGGTGGCAAATAATGAGCTCTACAGAAAGTCTTCTGTCACATTTAGAAAAGCACGATTAGCTGGAATTTCAAGACGCCTTCAGGGTTCACAAAAAACTCCGACAGACAGTTGCGACAGGCTGATGGAAACCGATCATAACTACACGTTCACAGAATGGCCAAATGATTGTATTTTTGGCCTTTTTCGGGATTATTGATCGTACATCGTACAGAGGGCAAAATTATCGTACAAATACGATAATTATCGTACAGCTGGCAACACTGATGGGAAACCTTCACCACAAGCTATCCTGGGAGAAATCAAAGGGCCAATGAAAGGGCCTCCAACCAACAGTGAGGGTTGTGATTGCTGAAGGAAAATACACATGTTTAGAAGTTCTATATGTTAATCTCATTTGAATCGAATACACTACTGTATATGATTAATACACAAGTGCTTTATAATCAAGGGATTCACAACTGTTTTACATATGTTGATGCAATTAGACAACATTATAAGACATACTTTTAGATCTAACGGACAGGATGTTTAGATGCAGATAACATGCTAAGCGGGCAGATGCCCTTTGTGCTTCTATTGGCCTTCTGAGGAGATCAGAGCACACAGACACACAAATACATGAATCCTACTACTAAATAAGTAGCACTTATAAACCACACACACATACTAGGATCTGGACATTAATTTACATTAATATCACACACAGGACACATCTAATGGCACATTTCTAAAACTCTCTTACAGAGCAGATAAGCAGAACAAAGAACACAGTTTCGAGAGACTTCTCACCACAGCTATAAATCTACAAGGTCATAGAACTGACAAGCAGAGAGGCTCCAGGACTCCTTATCAGTGCTCTGAGCCAATCAGAGACCAGAGAAGCTCAAACTGCATCTTGAAGAGATCCAAACATCTAAGATATCAGCAGCACTTTTGAAGAACCTCGCCGAGGAAAGGTCTGTCAAAATGCTCACAATTCTCTGTGCACAAAGAATTGCTTATTCATGATGTAACTCTGTTAACCTGTAAACCTGTGTTTCTGTCAATAAATCTTCATCATTTTTCTAAGAGAGACTGGTCATTCGAACACCTAATGAGAAATCCCTTCAACATGGTGACCCCGACGTCTGGCCTTGTCTCTTTCTCTGATTTGGAGGGTGCGACGATGACTTTCTTCAGATGTATTGCAGTGGAGCTCTGTGACATGACTACATAAGGTGAGTCGACCGTGTATTAAACAGAAACGACTATTTGGCCACAGTCCCAAATTCAACTGCAAACAAAAGAAGTTCAGTCTCGTGATGTATTATGGTTCTTAGAGTTAAAGTTAAATATACGTATTTGGCTTGTTCTGACGACACAGGTTTCAGTTTGAACAGACGCTTGTGTGTGTGTGTGCGGGACGGGCCCGGCAGCTCGGTTTCGGGCCGAGGCGCGTGCTCGTGAGAGAGGGGGCGCGTGCTCGTGGTTTTTCCTTCGTGTGTGTCGTTGTGTGTGTGTGGTTCGGGTTTCATTTAATCACGAGGTGCTCGAACATTGAGGCTTTGATTACTTACTTTTGGGGAATAAACGTTTTCTATTCAAGCCGTGAGGGGCAGGTTGTGGCCGCTTGTTCACGTGGGGCGGATCCGTTCGTCCGCGTGACTAGTGGGAGTCACGGAGACTTGTTTCACTGTCTTGTTTAGAAAAGCGTTTCCGGAGCGTTCGATCCTTTGAGTAGCTGGAAGAGGTCGTCCAACTTGTTTCATGTCCGCTCATGAGTAGAAGAACGACTGCCGCTTGTTTCAAAGATCGGACGTGGCCGAAGTCTGGCGGCGTGGGGGGGTCGCCGGAAGTTCACGCTGAGGTGAAAACTACAGCTCCCAGAGTGCCTTGCGCTAAACTTGCGGATTTAGTGCAGTGGACTCGCACTGGGGGCGGTGACCGAAAGAGGTCTGTAGAAAAAGAAAAAAGAGAAAGCAACCGCAGAGGGTTGCATATATACGGAAGCATATTGCTGCCACTTGGGCTGTGTTTAATTTGTTTTAAAATACTTTGCGTCGCATTTCTTTAAATTTTTTAATGTGAATCATTATTTTAGGGGGAAGAGATCTCATTTAGTTTCAAATTAGGTATTTTTAATTGTCTGATAAATGTTTGTGTGGACTCAGATGTGTGTGTTGAAAGTGTTCTGTGTACTTGTTTTTTGGGGGATCAAACGTCGAACGTCGTCTGTGTCATGTGTTTCGCTGCCGCTGGTCACGGGCGGGGGGGTTACCGTCCGCCCGAGGCCAGAGGGGGGAGGCGTGCGCGCGTCGCTACGTGTTCATCGGACGTTTCCGGGTGCGCTCGTTTCAATCAGAGTGGCTGGACTCGCGGGGATGTTCTGTGCCACGTACCACGTTAGGGGAGCTCCCGACTTCCTGGGACGTCACTGCGTGCGTGATCACCCCGTGCCGCCTGTTTTTGGTTGCCGAGCGACCCGTTGCCTGGTCTGTCGCGGGTCAGACCGGAAGCCACTGAGGGAAGTGGACCTCCGTGCGGCGGTGTATCGCGGGAATACATCGCGGTCACGTGTTAGGACCGTCTGCCAGCTGTGCCCTGCGGCGACCTTGCTACTCGCCGTGGTGGAATCGCACTGGAGACTGGGTGGGGCCCGCTTGTCCATTGATTGGGGCGGTGCTGATTGGATTTTGAGTTTCGGCCGTTTTGCATGCCTTTTTCTCGTTTCTTTTGTCTATTCGTGTCAATTAATGTCAAAAGGGGGGTGTCTTTGTATATATATATCCATTTTCGGTGTTTTTGATTGTCATTAATTGTTTGTGTCGACTCAGAGAGAGTGAAGTGAGTGTGAAGTGAAGTTTTCTTTTTCTTTTTCCAGTGGTGAATGGTGCTGCTATATTTTGCATGAATGGCAGGTGGCGCTGTTGTATAACAGTAGGGCAAGTCTGATTTTCCACAGGCTGGGCCCAGTGTTTCTCATGCACAGCGCATCTGTGGATGCTTGTGGAATAAAGATTTTGGGTGAATGTTTTGAGAGGCAATTTATGGCACACATGCAAAATAGAAAATAAGAATAAAAAAATGCAGGAACAAGGAAACATTTGTGAACTATTGCTTAGGGTCCGAGCAAATATCAGACTTTTACCAACGATAAAAACAGAGAGGGGTAACAAGTTGAGCGAACTTGCATCAAAAATTGATGAGAAAGCAGACGGATCAACAGGAATTCTAGCTAATTTAGTCCTAACCAGATTTAAACAAGAAACAAAAAGTTCTATGAAATTGGAACGGAGATAGCTCATTGTAAAACGGTCGCAGACTATAAACAGTTAATTAATAATTATGATGAACAGCTAAAACAGATTGACCTTCTAGAAGAATTGTTCTTAATTGCGGACACTGGACAGAAATTAGGCCACACAGAGAACTGTTCAATTTAAAGAAAATTCAGAGCAGCAGGTGGCAGGAAGAAGAGCAGTCAAACAGCGCCACCTACAGGAGGTTGAAGCAAATTGCAGAAACTGAAGGAGGGAGAAAGCCAGAAAAATGTGGAATGATATGAAAAGGTTCATATTGGAAGAGAGGTGCAGGAAGGCCACTCAGAGGTTGAGGAAGTACCAGAGAGACGATTAGGCAGGTGAGGTGAAAATTATCTAGAAATCAGCCACAGAGCAAAAAGCTTACTTTGAGAAGTTTCAGAGCATCAATTAGATGAACACGAGAGTTCTAGAGAAAAATCAACAATCAATCAATTAATCAATCACCTTTATTTAACCAGGTAGAGCCCGTTGAGATCGAGATCTCGTTTACAAGGGTGACCTGGTCAAGTGGTCAGCAGCACACGTCACATTGGCAATAGGCATTTGCACTTATCAAAGGAAAATAAAGAGAACTACAATCACAGTAAACAGATGTTGACATTTCAAAACCAACAGGATATGACAGATTTCTATATACATTATATACAAAACAAGCAGACAGACCTCGGTTGGGTAAATAAAGTTAAAAAAATCAACAATGACATGTAGATTGGACAGTCAGATTGGATTAGACAGTCTTGGGTCAAGGTTAAATTCATTTTCAATTTCTGGTAAGAACTGTTTTGTAAATTTTTTGCTTTTGACTTTAAATTAGGGAAAGAAAAAACGTTGTGCCGACCAGATCCAACGAGATGTGCTCTGGGAGACAAATGCCGAGAAGATTTCACTTTTGAGTTTTCATATAGTAATATTATTGGCGTTATTATTAGACAATTACGCGTATTTCTTTTTCAGCCTACAGCCTGATAGCACACAGTGCGGGGAGGGGGAGCATCAGACAGACAGACCTATTTTCTTACAGAACACATAATTGTAATTTGCCATGAGCTAGGATTCAACCAAAATGCATGATACTTTTGCGTTTGCCAGGGGATTGGGGTAACAGTGGTGGCTCGATTGGATTTGAATGCATAAAGCTGACGTCTACATGGTTCATTTTGACTCTGAGAGCGACAGCTGCCAGAAAGCGAGAGCAAGACCTCTCACTCATGAATGGACACAAGACAAGGACAGTTTAAGGGAGAAAAACCAAAGAACTGTCATTCAAACACCAGAATGTCCATGAACTTCCTCAGCCATAGTTCAAGGCAACGACCTGAACAAAAGAACAGTCCAGGACACAAACAGATGTCAAAGTCAGCAAACACAACGTGAAATCAAGTGAAGTCAGGACTTGGGGCATCCTGCAGAGAAAGCCACCAGAAAGAAGTGGCGGGGCACTGAAGCTGACCTAAGCTGGACAATGGACAAGCTCACACGACCAGAGCATGAGCATGTGAAACAGCTGTCAGGAGTCACTCATTCCAGCAACCCGTGAAGGCGTCGGCCTCCCATTTGAATCGGTGGGGTCACACTGGGGCCTCAGTCTCAGGGTCCAAACGTTAAGTGCCTTATTTAATGATGACACATAGAACAGGCCACCGCAGGTCACATAATTATTAGGTTAATACTGATTTGGAGCTCTGCCTGCCTGCTCCTCCCGGTTCCAGAAGGCTCTTAAACAAAATAACAAGGCTCTCATCCCGAGGCCTACAGCAAAATGAGTTTGTGAATATTTTCACAGGTAAAATTGGTGTCACCACAATTATTCATATTGGGTGTTAAAGGTTAGATAAATAACGGCAGTTCTCCTTGAGGGAACGCGTTTCTGGGAGTCTGGTGTGCACAACAGATGCGTTGAAATTCAGGATTATAGCTAAGCCGTAGAAATTGGATCGTTAATCAGGGCGGATAAGATCAATTAAGTAAGAACAAGCTTTCAGAGATGAGGAGAGCACAAGTTGATGACAGGGAGAGAACAAATTTGCAGGATAAAATAAAAGAAAATTATGAAAAACACAGAAGGAGCACGTGGTGGTCAGTGAGGAAAGTGGTTTCTGTGGACAACAAAGCGGAGCAGTGATAGTGCTGGTTTGGTAAGGGGCTTCAGACAGATAAGTGTTTGGACGCGATGGTAGGTTTGAAGCGGCAAGAGGAACACAGTCAGCGCAGAGGGCGTAGGCAGGGCTCTGTGTGAACTTTGGGTGCAGCACTAACTAAGCTCGTTCAGTGGACAAGAGAGGGTTTTTGGACAGCAAAGGGAGACAAAGGAAGCAGACGTGCGATATGGTATCACAGCTTTGACAAAACCAACACACAGACCATAAATAAACATCAAGAATGTAACTGTCAAGCTGATTTGGAAGCAAAAGGAGCATCGGGAAACATCAATTGGAGTCAGATGGTGATGGTCACTCCAGAAGAAGAGAGGGCCATGAGATGGGATGAGGCCTCTGTGGCTTGCTGTCAACAGGGGCGGCTCCTCAGTGAAGAGAAAACAGTGTGGCTGGACCATCCAGAAGATGGAAGAGAAGAAGATTTTGAGGAGCAGCAACTCGCGCGTGTGGAGCACACCAGCTGAAGGAGATTTCAGCTGGTGACACACACATTTAAATTCTCTGATCAGAACATTGCGCCGTGCGTTCATTGCGTGAGGCTCAACAGACGAGGAGGTCGCGCGAACTAGGAATTTTCGACCGTGATGACACCGGGTCATGAGAGAATAATTGGTTGTATAGACATGCTCGAACCGGTGAAAGGGTTCAGAAATTTATGGTTGGTGTGCCGCGCTCACCGGCTGACATCAGGTAGAAAAATGAAAATTAAAAATAAAAGAGAAGACAACAAACCGGTCCTAAAAATTTTTAATAAATTGTTACATTACATGTCATGGTTTTCCTGTAAAAATTAGATCAGATAATGGTACACATTTTAGCAATGCAAATCTAGGGAATGTTAGAAATACTTTAGCCCTCAACAGGTTAGTATACTTTTGAAAAATTGGCTCAACAGGTTAGTATACTTTTGAAAAATTGGCTGTAATCTGTGCACAGACTAAAATTAATTGATTTGGGGCTTTACAAAATGGCTGTTAGGGCTGAGGTCATCTGTAGAACAGGGATAAGGGTTGTTGTAATGTCGCATATAATGTATTTTGAGAGACTAATAGTTGTTTGTCCAGCTTCCATCTACAGATCTTTGAATCCGTTACACCTGAGAGTGCTAAGCCTGAACGAGGCCGGAGGGTCCACTGACACCTGGGGTGCTTCTCAGGGCCTCTGAGAGTGGCCTGAGCCAAAGGGGGGTGCGCACAGCTGAGCTGTCGAGGCGCACATCACTAGCTCCTTGACAGAGAGGGAGAGCCACAACCAGAGAGGGGTCCGGAAAAGGGGTCTCAAAGGTCATCACATCGAGTGAGGCAGCTTTATCGGAGTTGCACAACTGAAGGGGGTCGGCTTTGCACCTGGAGGGAGTGGTCCACAAGAGCGGTGGGCTGTCCTGCATCTTCATCCTTAAGATCGGGTTCGAGGAAGGTGTGGGTCTCATCTTTTCATCGTTTCACTTCCTCTGCCGTGGAAGTCATCTGTTCATGTGGTGTTCTGGTTCGAGTGGTGGAGCTTCCTGAAAACACCTGTCTTCCTGAGATGCATCTGTGTGCTTGCTTTTGAGAACAGGCCAGAACGATAGGGAAACAGTTCCCCAGGCCCATCTGCCTTGTTGCTTTGAGAGAAGAGCGCCTGTTACATGATTGCAGCTTAACAAGCCAGGCTGCACCAAGTGGAGCATTAAAGAGGAGGTCAACCATTCTCTTTGGGTCGGGGCAGGGTTGCTTGACCAGTGGAACGGGGAAATTGAACTAAGTACCAACTGGGTATAATCTGCAGCCATCTGCAGCCCAAGGAAAGGGTGGTGACCTCTGAAGAAAAACAGCTTTCCACGAAAGCCTAGACAGAACAGAGAGCAGAGGGTTAAATCGATTCAGAAAAGACTGACACAGTGTTTTAAACTTTACAGCTGTTTCTATTTTGCATGATTGAATCAGGTTCTGCAGATTTATACTTCATACTTTAAATCTTAAATCACATTTTAAAGATCACACACTTAGGTTTAGATATTAGATTTCACCTCTAATATTAAATTAGTGTTGCATTTTATTACTGAATTTTATATTAGATTTAATTTAGTCGTTAACTATTTGCTGCTACATTTTAACTTTTAGCTTTTCTCAATTAAATTTACTTCTATTCTAAAATTAGATTACAACAGAACAACACATCAAACTTTCAAGGGTTTGGAGTTACATTTTTCAATTTCAGCGTTAAAGCATAAAATATTAGGGGTTTTTGACCACTTTCTTATTTCTGGTTCGAAATTCAATGGGTGAGTGATTTATTCATTTTGAGGATGTAATTTTTACAGGTGCGGTTCCAGTGATTTCCTATGTAAATAAAAAAAAGAAAGCGGAAAAAGAAGATTTTGTAAACTGTGCATGCGTTTGGTGGTTGGGTTTCAATACTGCTTTTCATGTGTATTTACCTTTTCAGGTTCTGCAGATTTAACTGAGAAGGGGGTAATTTGTGTTTCTGTTGTGTTTCATCACATTTCAGGGTTCAAAGTTTGACACTGTAGAGGATTTCGAACTAGATCAAGCATGGCTGAGGGGCAGAAGAGGCTAATGGTGGCTGCAGGTGTGGGGTCATTGATTATCGTTTCCATCATTCTGTTGTTGGAGTATTTCTGTGTGATACCAGGTCATCCGAGCTGTCATCCCGTACCTCATCAGAGGGGCAAGAGAGATGTCCTCAGGCAGGGGGCATGGACGCAGGTACAGGATGAGGGTCATCTATCGATGAATTTTTCTGAAGTCTTTCAGAGGAACTCTTGGTACAGGTATGCGCAGTTCTTGGCCAGAAGCCGCCACAGGTCTGAGTCTTACATCTGTACCCCACTTCCTGTTGAGGAATCACAGCTGCCATTGACGATTAAACCTCTTGACCGGATGTTGTCATTTTGTGTTCTGCAGATGAGCTCCAGAGGATTTTACATGGAGCACCTGCAATGTCAGCCTAAGTGGTGCAAATTGAGTACATTATCACACCCGATGGTGTTAGCTCAATTTGTAGAATGGCCATCCAGTGGACAGTTTCCTGTCTGTGTGCACCGCGTCCATCATCAGGACTCACATCAGGTGGTAGTGGGGTCACTCCCTGAGGAGAGGTGCCGAGCGGTATACCATCCGGGCAGGGAGTTCAGGAGTGTGCCTAGCAGCAATGGTACGTATCCGGTTGAGGCCTTGGCCTGGCTGTGTGGACATCAGGTATTACTGACCTTGCCAGCGAACTGGACTGGGTGCTGTGCACCAGTTGCGGTTACAGAGGGGTCGTACCTGGTGTCTTTGAGTAACGGTTCTCACTATGTGGGACGGTCAAAGACTTCTGACGTCAGTCAGCTCGAGTCTTCTTGGGGTTCAGAGGTCCCAGTGGAATGGAAGCGTAGCTTCTTCCCGGGATCGAAGGTCGGGGACCACCTGTTGCACATGGAAGCTTTAGATTACCAATTTGGGATGTTCATTTATGAGTCGGTACAGGCGTTAGGGACCACCTCTGCAGAGCGGTGGGCCATGTATGTTGTGTCTTTACATCATAGATTGCTGCTGGATTTGTTTAAGGCATCTATTAATGGAGTGTGTGAGATGATTGATAATAACACCTGCTGTACCTTTATACCTGATGAGTCTGCTTCGGATCCACAGGTCAGGGTGACAGTGGCCCTGCGCCATCTGAGGGAGCTTCAGAAGCATCAGACGGAGGAGGCGCACACAGGGCTGTGGCATGCACTGTCTTGGTTCACGAGAGGGTCATGGCCTCAGGTGTTGGTCAAGCTCTTGGCCTTGCCACTAGCGATTCTGGTTCTGTTCTGCCTATTTATGGGGTGTGTGACACCTTGTGCACGGGCAAAGATCTCGAAGATGATTGCTTCCAGGGAGGTGGAGGATTATGGGACGGCGTTTCCCCTGGTGCAGGCGGGGTGCAGGCCATCGCCTGCCGCACAAACTCACCTGTATTTGGCAGAGAACAGATACCTGTAGTGGCGGGGGATGTTTGGTGATGGAATGGAGAGGTGTTGCTTTTGGCCTAATCACATTAATTCTATGATGTCCTGTTGTTTTCCGGTGTGTTTCATGTTTTATTTTTTGTTGTGAGGAGCGATGATGGAGTCAGTTCGAGGTTGTTCGGGTTGGTTGATTGTGGGGTCGGATAGGGGCCAGACGCAGTTCACTGCCGCCTGGAGGAGCTCTCAGGTTTTTGGCTGAGTCCAGATACCTGTAGAGGGGATGAGAAGTTAGGCGGAGGACTCCAGGTGGGATGATGGCGTTGAAGAGATGATTACATTTATCCTTTTATGATTTCGTAGATTAGGCTGGTATAGATACTAGCGTGGGTTTTATTCTTGGATAGCTTTGTTGATTAATAATGGGGTCAGTTTGGGATGTGGATGGTGTGTTTGGATGTTGATCTAGAGGATTGATTTTGGAGTCACAGACGCAGTTCTCTGCCGGATGAGAGGGTTCACAGGTATTTGGCCGAGTCCAGATACCTGTGTCGTTGATGAGGGGTCAGGCAGAGCACTCCAAGGATGGGGTTAAAGGGCTGATTACATTTACCCTCTTATGTCTTGATGGAGTGGTTTGTGGATTGTGATTATTGTTTTGGTGTTGGGGTTATTGATTAACTTTGGAGTCAGATGGAGGTTGCATTAGATTTGGTTGATTTTTTGTTTTTGGGTGATTTTATTTGGTGTGATGTATTTTTCTTGTGGTGTTGAGGTGGGGGTCCTCTTCGGGGGATCCGGCTGGTGGCGTGCAGGTTGTTGTGACCTATTAAAATAGGTCATGAGAGGGAGTGAAGGAAAATACACACGTTTAGAAGTTCTATATGTTAATCTCATTTGAATCGAATACACTACTGTATATGATTAATACACAAGTGCTTTATAATCAAGGGATTCACAACTGTTTTACATATGTTGATGCAATTAGACAACATTATAAGACATACTTTTAGATCTAACGGACAGGATGTTCAGATGCAGATAACATGCTAAGCGGGCAGATGCCCTTTGTGCTTCTATTGGCCTTCTGAGGAGATCAGAGCACACAGACACACAAATACATGAATCATACTACTAAATAAGTAGCACTTATAAACCACACACACATACTAGGATCTGGACATTAATTTACATTAATATCACACACAGGACACATCTAATGGCACATTTCTAAAACTCTCTTACTGAGCAGATAAGCAGAACAAAGAATACAGTTTCGAGAGACTTCTCACCACAGCTATAAATCTACAAGGTCATAGAACTGACAAGCAGAGAGGCTCCAGGACTCCTTATCAGTGCTCTGAGCCAATCAGAGACCAGAGAAGCTCAAACTGCATCTTGAAGAGATCCAAACATCTAAGATATCAGCAGCACTTTTTGAAGAACCTCGCCGAGGAAAGGTCTGTCAAAATGCTCACAATTCTCTGTGCACAAAGAATTGCTTATTCATGATGTAACTCTGTTAACCTGTAAACCTGTGTTTCTGTCAATAAATCTTCATCATTTTTCTAAGAGAGACTGGTCATTCGAACACCTAATGAGAAATCCCTTCATTGCCCACCCTCAACTGTCACAGTGTTCAATCAAACCACCAGAACAACAAGGTTTTGCTTCTGGGGGGATAAACAGGAGTTAATGGAAGCCATTTTCTGGCACCAGAGTTTAACTGAGAGAAGTACTGTGGGAGAAAAGAGGGCCCTAAACCCTCTATTAAACATCTAACTAACAGAAGTGTACAATTTTTTATAACAACGCAGAAATAGAGATTTGGTGATAAAAAATAATGACTATTAAGTTTGTACTATACTCTTTAAATTAAATCACACCAAACATGTTTTTTCACATTGAATGTCCAGAGTGAACGTTCAGACAACATTCAGACAAAATTATACCACTTGTTGTTTTTTTTTCTCACAGTAAGCAAACATTCAGAAAACGTCAGAAGTGTGCACTTTCATATCAAGACAAAAATAAAGATTTGGTGACAATAACCATCCATCCATCCATCCATTTTCGTCCGCTTATCCGGGGTCGGGTCGCGGGGGTAGCAGCTTAAGTAGGGAGGCCCAGACTTCCCTCTCCCCAGCCACATGGAGCAGCTCCTCTGGGGGAATCCCAAGGCGTTCCCAGGCCAGCCGAGAAACATAGTCCCTCCAGCGTGTCCTGGGTCTTCCTCTGGGTCTCCTCCCGGTGGGACATGCCCGGAACACCTCACCAGGGAGGCGTCCAGGAGGCATCCTAACCAGATGCCCGAGCCACCTCAACTGGCTCCTCTCGATGTGGAGAAGCAGCGGCTCTACTCCGAGTCCCTCCCGGATGACTGAGCTTCTCACCCTATCTCTAAGGGAGAGTCCAGACACCCTGCGGAGAAAACTCATTTCAGCCGCTTGTATCCGAGATCTCGTTCTTTCGGTCACAACCCAAAGCTCATGACCATAGATGAGGGTGGGAACGTAGATCGATCGGTAAATTGAGAGCTTTGCCTTTCGACTCAGCTCTCTCTTCACCACGACAGACCGGTACAGAGCCCGCTTCACTGCGGATGCTGCACCTATCCGCCTATCGATCTCACGCTCCAGTTTTCCCTCATTCGTGAACAAGACCCCGAGATACTTAAACTCCTCCACTTGGGGCAGGACCTCATCCCCGACCCGGAGAGGGCATGCTACCCTTTTCCGGCTCAAGACCATGGCCTCGGATTTGGAGGAACTGATCCTCATCCCGGCCGCATCACACTCGGCTGCAAACCGCTCCAGCGAAAGCTGTAGATCACGATCTGATGAAGCCAATAGGACCATATCATCTGCAAAAAACAGAGAAGCGATTCTAAGGCCACCAAAACGGATCCTCTCAACACCTTGGCTGCGCCTAGAAATTCTGTCCATAAAAGTTATGAACAGAATCGGTGACAAAGGGCAACCTTGGCGGAGTCCAACTCTCACTGGAAACGAGCCTGACTTACTGCCGGCAATGCGGACCAAGCTCTGACACCGGTCGTACAGGGACCTAACAGCCCATATCAATGGGCCTGGTACCCCATACTCCCGGAGTACCCCCCACAGAACCCCCCGAGGGACGCGGTCGAATGCCTTTTCCAAGTCCACAAAGCACATGTAAACTGGTTGGGCAAACTCCCACGCGCCCTCCAGGACCCTGCTGAGGGTGTAGAGCTGGTCCAGTGTTCCACGACCAGCACGAAAACCACACTGCTCCTCCTGAATCCGAGGTTCGACTATCCGACGGACCCTCCTCTCCAGAACCCCTGAATAGACCTTACCAGGGAGGCTTAAGAGTGTGATCCCCCTATAGTTGGAACACACCCTACGGTCCCCAATATGGTGACAATAACCATAGGTTTTAAATATATAAACTGATTAAATGATCACAGCAAACATTTGTTTTTCACAACAATTAATAGTTTACAGTGCCATCAGAAGGGCAAACTTTTTATAACAAGACAAAAATAGAGATCTGGTGACAATAACAACCATGTAATTATGGTTATAGATAAAGAACCCATATGAGTGGGGGTCTCGTACGTGGGCCCATTGCTCTATTGAAGATATAAAGACTGATTAAAGAAGTCACAGCAAACATGATTGTCATGTCAAGTGAATGTTCATAGTGAACGTTCAGACAATGTTCAGACAATGTCAGAAGTGCACACTTTTTGTAACAAAACAAAAATAGAGATTTGGTCATAAATTATAACAACCATTAAAGTGTCAAAGATGTAAGAAATAAGTGAATGAAATTACACCAATTTTTTTTTCTTACAGTGAGTGAACGTTCAGCGTTAACGTTCAGGAAACGTTCAGACAACGTTCAGATAATGTTCAGACAATGTTCAGACAATGTTCAGACAATGTTCAGACAATGTTCAGACAATGTTCAGACAATGTTCAGGCAATGTTCAGGCAATGTTCAGGCAATGTTCAGGTAATGTTCAGACAATGTCAGAAGTGCACACTTTTTGTAACAAAACAAAAATAGAGATTTGGTCATAAATAATAACAACCATTAAAGTTTCAAAGATGTACTAATTGAATGAAAAAAAAATTCTTACAGTGAGTGAACGTTCAGCGTTAACGTTCAGGGTTAACGTTCAGGTAACGTTCAGACAACATTGGGTCCTGAACATTCGACCTTTAGACAATGTTCACTGAACGTCATCTGAACATTTGCTTGGCTGAAATATGATTGGTTAAATGCTTGAATATGAAAATACACGTCTGGAAGAAGCGCAACCAGGGGGGTAGCAATGAAAGGAAGTGGACAGACCATTTGGAATGATTTAATACGTATTCATGGACAAAATATAATAAAAATATTTTTTTTAATTTTAAATCATTTTAGGCCAGCA